>ML660786.1:5746742-5759391 GCA_007570785.1 Antilocapra americana | reverse complement strand
TCTCACATCCATACATGAATACTGGAAAGAGCATAGCTTTGACTAGATGGACCTTTGTTGGCAAAGTAATATCTCTGTTTTTAATATGCTGTCTAGGTTTGTTACGGCTTTTCTTCCAGGGAGCAAGCATCTTTTAATTTCTTGGCAGCAGTCACCATCTGCAGGGATTTTGGAGCCCAGAAAATTAAGTCTTTCATTGTTTCCCCATCTGTTTGCCATGGAGTGATGAGACTGGATGCCATGATCTTCTTTTTTTGAATGTTGAGTTTTAAGCCAACTTTTTCACTCACCTCTTTCACTTTCATCAAGAGGCTTTTTAGTTCATCTTTGCTTTCTGCCATAAAGGTTGTATCATCTGGATAGCTGAGGTTATTGATATTTGTATGGATGGATATATGGATGTAGAGTTGGACTATAAAGAAAGCTGAGCACCAAAGAATTGATGGTTTTGGAGTGGGGTGTTGGAGAAGACTCTTGAGAGTCCCTTGAACTGCAAGAAGGTCCAACCAGTCCATCCTAAAGGAGATCAGTCCTGAATATTCATTGGAAGGATTGATGCTGAAGTTGAAACTCCAGTATTTTGGCCACCTAATGTGAAGTGCTGACTCATTGGAAAATGTCCTGATGCTGGGAAAGATTGAAGGCAGGAGAAAAAAGGGACGACAGAGGATGAGATGGTTGGATGGCATCACTGACTCATGGACATGAGTTTGAGTAAACTCTGGGAGTTGGTGATGGACAGGGAAGCCTGGAATGCTGCTGTCCATGGGGTGGCAAAGAGTTGGACATGACTGAGCCACTGAACAGGACTGATATTTCTCCCTGAAATCTTGATTCCAGCTTGTGCTTCATCCAGCCCAGCATTTCGCATGTTGTACTCTGCATATAAGTTAAATAAGCAGGGCCACAGTATACAGCCTTAATATACTCCTTTTCCAATTTGGAACCAGTCTGTTCCATGTCTGGTTTTAACTGTTGCTTCTTGACCTGCATATACATTTCTCTGGAGGCAGGTAAAATGATCTGGTATTTCCATCTTGAAGAATTTTCCACAGTTTGTTATGGTCCATACAGCTAAAGGTTTTAGGATATTCAATGAAGCAGAGGTAGATGTTTTTCTGGAATTCTCTTGCTTTTTCTATGATCCAGTTGGATGCTGGCAATTTCATCTCTGAGCCTAGCTTAAATATAGCATCTAAAATCTAAAAAAGTCATATTGTTTGATCATATAATTTGATGAAAATAGCAGATAAATTTTTAGTTGGATGTGTCTTGCTTAGCCAGAGTTTAGTCTGGCAGATCCTGTTTTCCACCTTTTGTGTATAAGCTACAGTGTTGCAGAAACTCAGATGTCATTACCACTAAGACTTTAGTACTTTTATCCTGCTATAATGAATAAATGCCAAGAACATTAAAATTCTTTTTTGGATAATTCAGCTTCAGTGCAATCTACTATAAGTTTAATCAAGGGAAACCAAGGGAAAAATGAAATAGATGTTGCTATTCAAATGGCAGCATTTAGATAAAGGACTGCATAAACATGGACATTTAATTTTACTGAAATTTAAATGACTTTACTACTCACTGAATATAAGGTCTGTTAATTAAGGCATGAGTGCCTTGTAAATCCTGGATGAGTGCATAGTTGCCACATCCAGTTGTGGCTGACAACAGTCCTTTGTACAAAATGAAGAGTAAATCTAAACTAATTAAAGATACTGTATGTGTAATTATGAATATTGTAAATGAAATGAGGTGACTATGGATTGTGGATTTTAACATGTGTTAGAATGGAACTACATTGCATCAATTCTTGATAACTGCTGATTATCATACTCCATTGGAAAATGTTATTAATTAATCATCTCTTGGACAGGTTAGTATAGCCCCCAGTAAATAAAGAGGTATTATCTGAAATCTATATAAATTTAGCCTCTGTTCACAATCTATGATAATGATTTTAGGGAATATATTCTTCAGTGTAGCATATAAGAAGGACTTTAGTGATACTTAAATTATAGAGATATATTCGTTGTATTTGAGAACTCACAATCTTTTGAGAGAGAGACCCAGAAATGACTTATTATAACTGCTGTTTGGATAAAAAATGCAGATAACCCAAAGAGGGTATCAGTCCATTCTTTTTAAAAAATTAATCAATTAATTAGATGCATCAGGTCTTAGTTGCAGCATGCTGGAAGTTTGTTGCATCATGCAGATCGTTCATTGCAGGGCACAGACTCTGCACAAAGGTTCATGGCACAAAGGTTCATCACGCGAGCTTAGTTGTTCTGAGGTGTGTGGGATCTTAGTTCCCCAGTCAGGCATTGAACCTGTGTCTCCTGCATTGGCTGATGGATTCCTATCCACTGTACCACCAGGGAGGTACCTGCAGTTCATTCTAATATGGGGCAGTGAGGAGGATTATTGGGATTCTTGACCAGGGTTTTCAAAGATGAAAGGCTTATAATAGATGGTGAAGAACACCCAAATCTCTACAACTTTCTTGGATCACCTGTTAAGAAAAGCAAAAGAACATTTCTTGCGAGGAAATCTAAGTTATCTGGATAACTTAGAAGCTGCTAAGAAAAATTACCTAGAATTTGAAAATAAGGCAGAAGAATAATAGCTGGTTTTCTTAATGTTGTAACAGAACACTGTTTTATTTCATTCCTTTGTGGATATACCTTTGTTTGGACTTCAGTTCAGTTCAGTCACACAGTTGTGTCCGACTCTTTACAGCCCTGGAGACTGCAGCACACCAGGGTTCCCTGTCCATCACCAACTCCTGGAACTACCTCTGTTTTGAATTACTATTTACTATTTATTAGAATCAAGTTTGTGTGCTACTACATGTTGTTACATGTAGACTTTGTCCTGTAAATATGTAAAACATTTCTATTTCATGGAAAAATGACCCTGAGATGTATGGTTTGATGGCCCAGCAGAGCATTAAATAGTTTTGCAAGCCTCAAGAAATATTGACAACCTCAGATATGCAACAAATGTCTGTATAGTCAGAGCCATGGTTTTTCCAGTAGTCATGTACAGATGTGAGAGTTGGACAGTAAAGAAGGCTGAATGCCAAAGAATTGATGCTTTCAGTTTTCTCCAGCACCCCAAATTCTTGAGAGTCCCTTGGACAGTAAGGCGATCAAACACATCAATCCTAAAGCAAATCAACCCTGAATATTCATTGGAAGAACTGATGCTGAAACTGAAGCTCCAATACTTTGGCCACCAGATGCAAAGGGCCAGCTCATTGGAAAAGATCCTGATTCTGGGGAAGACTGAAAGCAAAAAGAGAAGAGAGTGGCAGAGGATGAGATGGTTAGGTAGCACCATCACTCGATGGACCTGAGTTTGAGCAAACTCCCAGATATGGTGGCGGACAGAGCGCCTGGCATGCTGCAGTCCTTGTGGTCACAGAGCCAGACACTACTGTGACTGAACAGCATCAATAATGTAACAGCAATGTATTACAGCTTTCTTTCCTTTTTACCTCAGTCTTTTGAATCATTTTGCACCACCTTATCATCCTGCTGGTTTTATTTTTATTGACCTAAGTATATCCTTGACATGTATTTTATATTTGAAGGATATTAATATCTTTAATGCATTAGAAATTATAGTTTGATAAAACATCCAGTGAAATTCTTATTTTTTAAGCCATTTCCCCATCCCATTGAGGAGTTGCTCCCATCCCACCAAGTAGAAAGGAGGATAGCATTCCTGCTCTATGCATCCTCTTCATTCACCTCCCTTAGATCTCCGGAGAAGCCTCAGAAAATGATCTGCCCTTTGCTAGACTTTGCAGGACGCTTCCATTTATAGAAGCAGCCCAGGAAAAGAGGTGATGCAGATCTAGGCATTGTATTAGTCACTGATCTATGTGAGAAGGGAACAAGTATGTTTCAGAACTTTCTTTTATTGGAGTATCCTTAGCAAAGCACGCCTCATTTGTTAACTCTGAAACTCTGAATGGAGAACTACTTCAAAGACTAATTTTTGTTGCTTAATCACTATTTTCCCATGGGATATCTGGATCTGGTGCAAAAATAAGCATTTTTAAACTTGCTTCATAATATCTTTTTGGAATAAAATTACAATCCATTTCTTAGGGGAAAATAGATGGTACCAGAAAACCTTTTATGAACTGATGTAAAACAAAAATGGCTTTCCATCCCTCTTTGCTGAGACCTGGAGACTATCCAAAATTTTTGTTTGCTGCTGCTTTTTGTTCCATATAAAACAAACAAAAGATGCATTGATTGAATGTTTACTCTGAGCCTGCATCATATTAAGCATTGCATTATGTGTGTGTGTTTATAAGTGCTTTATACAAATATATGTGTATTATGCAAATATATGTACGTTGCATATACATATGGAGAAGGCAGTGGCAGCCCACTCCGATACTCTTGCCTGGCAAATCCCATGGACGGAGGAGCCTGGTAGGCTGCAGTCCATGCGGTCGCTAAGAGTCGGACATGACTGAGCGACTTCACTTTCTATTTTCCTTTCCTACATTGGAGAAGGAAATGGCAACCCACTCCAGTGTTCTTGCATGGAGAATCCCAGGGACAGGGGAGCCTGGTGGGCTGCCATCTATGGGGTCGCACAGAGTCAGGCACGACTGAAGCGACTTAGCAGCAGCAGCAGCATATACATACACTGTATACACAAACTTGCCTTCCAATACGGGAGATTAAGAGACAGCTTCAGTCCCTGGGTCAGGAAGATCCCCTGGAGGAGGGCATGGTAACCCACTCCAGTATTCTGGAGAATCCCATGAACAGAGGAACCTGACAGGCTATGGTCTATATGGTCGCAAAGAGTTGAATACTACTGAAGCAACTGAACACATAGCACGCCTGCATGCAGAATACACACACGTACACACACGCACACAGAGTTCATTTTATCCTCAAACGTAGTTTACCTGGGCTCTGCCACTTTTTGAAATGGATGTAATGCCTGTCTTGAAATTTAGGATGATTATTTCTTCTTGAATTTGTGTTTTATAAAAGACTCCTCCATGATATTATCCAAGGCTGAGCCACAAGGGCCGGTTCACAGTCAGCACAGTTTATACCTTCTGCTGTGGCCTCAGATATGAGAAAACCTGTCCGAGGTCTAGATGGAAGCATAGCTCTTCCTCATTTCCAAAGAATCTAGAACAAGGAAAGCTTAGTATTTTAGTGGGAATACATGCAAAAATATTTATTACATGATGAGTGTACATTTAAATTCTCCCCACTACTGCTCTCTCCTTTTCCCCCCACAGATCTTATTTTCTATTCAAAGCAACAATTTGCTCAAGGCACATTTTATTAGCATTTGGGTTGATAATGTACAGTATGCAAATTGGATGTGAGAGCCTCAGATGTTAAAAAAAAAAGTCAATCTAATTTGGGAATCTGATGTCTATTTGCAGTTACTTACCCATGTCACTGCTGCTCAACATGCATCTTTGGGCTAGATGCGAGATGCCCTGCAGAGTCTCATAATACTCAGTTGTTAATTTCATAGTCCAGCGTAGCATCAAGGAATGGCCAAAGCTGCCCACAGCCAAAGACAGCTAGCTGTGAGGTGGTTAAATGTTTGCCTTCCTCTGTGAATGCTAAGAGAAGTCTTTCTAAGACTACTACATTGACTTCAGAGCTTGAATATTTATGCTACAAAGGAAATCAGCCATAAATTTGCATTTTTAACAGACTCTAGTAGGGATGGAAAGAAAGAATAATAATTTTTAAAAGGGCATTGGCAATAAAATCAGTCCAGATTTTATAAAATCTGACCCAATTTTAATAGATAATTATTGAAAATAGAAGTCCCTTTGCTCCTAATTAAATTAAGAATAGTTCTTAATGCAAGTTCTTCTTAAATTCATCCTTAATCAAATTTGTTCTGGGACAAACACACTATTACTATAGCAATATGTTATTTGACAGGGAATGAATTTCACAGATAACCAAAACATACTTCAAGTGCAAATTAACAAAATAAGTGATTTTGATGAAAACACTGCTAAAACATATCATGTAACACCTGCTCTCTTAAACAGCATGTGTCAAATAATTAACACTTTTTCTTAATGTAGTCAATATTTCCCTAGAACTACCAGATGGGATCTGGAGTTGGGTAGGGAATAAAAATAAAGTTACAGTAATGACAATAAATATCATTCTTTGACTCTAACCTTCATTTGTTACTGCAACATTTTTCTTCCCTAATGGTTTGCACAAGTGCTAAAGGGAAAAGGTATATGTACAAGCTAGATAGGCTTGCTCCTTGGAAGGGAAGCTATGCCAAACCTAGACAGAGTGTTAAAAATCAGAGACATTACTTTGCCTACAAAGGTCCCTATAGTCAAAGGTATGGTTTTTCCAGTAGTCATGTATGGATGTGAGAGTTGAACAATAAAAAAGGTTAAGCACCAAATAATTGATGCCTTCAAATTGTGGTATTAGAGAAGATTCTTGAGAATCTCTTGTACTGCAAGGAGAGCAAACCCGTCAATCCTAAATCAACCCTGAATATTCACTGAAAGGACTGATGCTCAAGCTGAAGCTCTAATACTTTGGCCATCTGATGCAAAGAGCTGACTCACTGGGAAAGACCTTGATGCTGGGAAAGTTTGAAGGCAAAAGGAGAAGGGGGCAGTAGAGATGAGATGGTTAGATAGCATCATCGACTCAAGGGACATGAATTTGAGCAAACTCCAGGAGATAGTGAAAGACCGAGGAGCCTGGCATGCTGCAGTACCTGAGGTTGGAAAGGGTCAGACATGACTTAGTGACTGAACATCCACAACAAAGGCAAAAGGGACAGTTCTTTTCAATACACCATAAGATCTTTTTTCTGCTCCTGAACTCTTGGGTGATGTGGGAAGAGGAAGGCTCCTCCACTCTGCTGCCACTGCTGGTCCTGCTGTCAGAGGTGCCTTTATTGTCTGCGGTGCTCTCAGACTGTCCTGCTGCAGTGAATTAAGATGTCACTAGAGTGACTGTCGTCTCTTGAGGCTTCATGGCCAGCCACTGCTTCTGCCACCAGTGATGAAGTGAAGCCCATGATAACTGTGGTCCTCGGGTGGTTGGCTGCCTCTGGCACCACTTCCTGTGATGACTGCTAGCTCCTTCCATGGCAGGTCACATCTCTGAGGCTGCTCTTTATAAATGGGGACACATTCTCCCCCACTTTTGAATTACTTTACTCCTAAAACTCACAGAGGTGATATGTGGAAGCACATCTCTCCTTTCTTACTTGCCGCCTCAGGGTTCCCTAAGAATAGACAAGTTCATGGCAGCTTGGCTAAAGAATAAAATGAGTCACAGTGACCATGGGGGTTCCCCATCTTTTTTCTAGGCTCCTCCAAGATTGTTCTCTAAAACAGGTAATCTGTGGGTACCTCAACAGCCCTTCTAAAGTGCCCATACATGGCTGAGTCTCAGTGGGAACACAGCTTAGACTCGAGGAATTTCAGAAAGACCTGAGAGTTGCTATTATTAATACAAATTAGTTTTTTACTGGGAAGCTTAATAGTGGTTAGATGGCTACTTCCTTCTGACTAGCCTGTCAGCTCTAACTGTAGTTGCCCCTTTCAGTCCTTCCACCTCCTCTAGTTGACTATCTTCAATCTGTTATGATTTGACCACATGGCTAACCAAGTTGGCTGCGCTTTATGGGAAATGTGGGTCTGTAAAGCATGATGAAAGATCTTACTGCAACAGATTTCAACATTTTTGAAATCATACAACTTTTAGCAGCATACACCAAGTGATCCAAAGTCTCCCCAAGCAGTCTTAAAGATTGGGCTTAATGACAACATAAATAGGACTTCAGTCTTACAAAATACCAACAACTAATCTTGCTGTTTTCTTGGGCCCATTTAAACACACTGTGACTCTGTTATTTTCTTTAGAACAGTTCATTTCTCTTACCTCACTCTCCTAAAATGTTCATATTCTAGTAAACATAAAACCTTTCTTTGAAACGTGGGGTTTTATATAGCTCAACTACAGGACACAGAACACACTTAGCTCAGCCTTCTCTGTAGCGTTATGATTACAACCCAGGAGGACCAAGATGTGGTTGCCCGCCTTGGAGAGAGCCACAGTGTGTGTCATGGATGCTCATTGAGAACCGCGCTGCTACTTATAATGCTGTCCCCCAGCTCACTGGTCCCGGCCATCAGGGTTGTACATCTGTGTCTGTGGTTCCTACTCCTCAGTAGAAACATCTACATATGCTCACTGTCTAGGTATGCTGAAATGTTCCCTTATATTGTGCTTCTGGACAAATACTGTGTCTCTACATTGCACGATATCTAATAGCTCTTTCAACCCAAACAAGTTATATTACGGTCAGAGACTGGCATCTCCCATTAGGAATTTGGGACTTCTCCTGATCCACCAATGTCATTCCCAGGCCATGCGTGTGTGATAAACTTGTTCCCTCACCTTCCTTCTTATCTTTTCTTGATCACTCCTCTCTCTACTTTCTCTCTTTATTCCCTTAGTGATAATTAATAGTAGTAATACTATCAGGGTCAAGAGAAGGAAAACTTGATATCTTTCTTTTCAAACTGCCCTTATATATAGATTAATCTTTCATACACAAGCTTCATATGGATATTGAAAAAACTGAGAAAATATGATGAAACTATGAAACTTTTAAAAAACCACATCCCCTCTGAATTCCCAAACATGCCCCTAAAGGAACGGAGAACAATAATTACTATGTGTTTCTCGATGTTTCCAACACAGTGGGGAGGATTGGATGAATGACTTACTGGATGGATATGGATGTTATGTTGGCTTCCTTGGGTGTCTCTGACAAATGACCACAAAGTGCTGGGTTAAAGCAAGAGAAATTTCTGATCTCATAGTCCTGTGGGCTGGAGGACTGAAATCAAGGTGTTGCTAGGGTCCTGCTCCCTCTGAAGGCTACAGGCTATAGAAACAAGGCTATCTTTTTTTTCTTCCTGGCTTCTGGTGGCTGCCTGCCATCCTTGGGATTCGCTGGTGGCTCAGACAGTAAAGAGTCTGCTCGAAATGCAGGAGATCCGGGTTTGATCCCTGGCTCGAGAAGATCCCCTGGAGAAGGAAATGGCTACCCACTCTGGTATTCTTGCCTGGAGAATTCGGTGGACAGAGGAGCCTGATGCCCTAGACCACGGGGTCCCCAAAAGCCAAATATGACCGAGCGACTAACATACTTCAGTAGAAAAGAGATGTATTGCACATGAATCCTCGGTGCCCTTTGTCTTGCAGTTGCATCACTTCAATTTCTGACTCTGTTGCCACATGGTATTCTCAATGTATCTTTTAAAAAAATGTTCTTGTTGGAGTACAGTTGGTTTACAATGCTGTGTTAGTTTTGCATGGACAGCAAAGTGAATCTGTTATATATACACATAGATTCAGTCTTTTTTAAAGATTCTCTTCCCATGTAGGCCATTACAGAATATTGAGTAGAGTTTCCTGTGCTTTGCAGTAGGTTCTTATTAGTTATCTATTTTATATATAGCAATATATATATTGCTATATAGCATATATATATTGCTATATAGCATATATAGCATATATATATGTCAATCCCAGCCTCCCAAATAATCCCTCCCCTCCTTATCCCCTGGTAATTACAATTTGTTTTCTATGTCTGTGACTATACTTCTGTCCTGTAAATAAGCTCATCTGTACCTCTTTTTATATTCCAGTTATAAGTGATACCATGTGATCTGTCTCTTTCTGTGTCTGATTTGTTTCACCCGGTACGACAGTCTCTAGATCCATCTATGTCGCTGCAAATGGCCTTATTTTGCTCTTTTTTATGACTGAGTAATATTCCATTGCATGTATCTGTCAGTGAACACTGAGTTTGCTTCCATATTCTTGCTGTCATAAATAATACTGCATTGAACATTGGGGTGAATGTATCTTTTCAAATTATGGTTTCCTCTGGGTATAGGTCTAGGAGTAAAATTTCTGGGTCATACGGTAGTTCTATTTTAAGGAACTTCCATACTCTTCTCCATAGTGACTGTACCAATTTACATTCCCAGTAACAGTGGGGGTTCCTTTTTCTCTACATCCTCTCCAGCATTTATTGTCTGTAGATTTTCTTAACTTGGTCCCTTTCAATCCAGCCAGGCAGGGCTTCTGCTGATACATAATTCTCAAAAACATTCTCAATTTTCTGTACAGTTAACAGGAGTATAAACCATAAGACAGGAATAATCTCCACACCTTTTCCTGGATAAACCTGTTTTTTTGTTTCTGGTTTCTGTTTAGGGGGTTGATTGGCTCCATTAGTCACAAGCTGATTCTTTCCAACAAAAGGTTATCTGGCTACACCCTATGAGATTGGAAATTCAATTCATGTTGTAATTTAGCCACTTGTAAGATGAAGGATGAATCTTTGGGTTTGGTTTTGAGAAATCTTAACTTCTCAGCCACAGGATGAAAAATTTCTTTTCAGAGCAGACACAGAATCTTTCAGGTCATTTATGTTGCAGTTGAACTGGGAATTTGAAACCCTACACTCATCCTTTTCTTTCCCCACTTCCTCCAGCAATGAGTCATTTCCATTATTATTCTTTGGTTTGACAAAAATGTTCTAAGGTATCAAATATATGGTCACCCAGAACCTCACCTTTTATAGGTGTGATCGGTGGTACCAGTGGTGATATCTTTCTTATTTCTACTCCCACTATGGATGGTGACTGCAGCCATGCAATTAAAAGATGCTTGCTCCTTGGAAGGAAAGCTATGACATACCTAGACAGTGTATTAAAAAGCAGAGATATCACTTTGCCAGCAAGGTAGGCCAGTAGGCTGAAAAGTTTTAGACAAGAATCAGCATTCTTGAGGCAGAATTTTTTCCTTCTCTGGCAAACCTGTTTTTGCTTTTATGTTCCTCTAACTGAAGAGTTAAACCCATCCTTATGGTCAAGAATAATCTCCTTCACTTAAAGTCAACCGATTGTCTGGGTTACTTGCCTCTACAAAATACCATCATAGCAGTATCTAGATTAGTGTTTGATGGAGTGCCTGGGTCCTACAGCCTGGCCAAGATGACATGGAAGACCAAGTGTAGTTGCAAAGCAGAGAGTAGAGGGGTCAAGAGAAGATAAGTCCCCCATTGCCTCTGGGCCTCCTGCTGTAGGGTACCGGTCCTGTTCCACACAGAACAGATTGTGAAAAGGGACTCCAACAAAGGGCATAGAGAAAGTCGCTCAGTCGTGTCCAGCTCTTTGCAACCCCATGGACTACACAGTCCATGGAATTCTCCAGGCAAGAATACTGGAGTGGGTAGCCATTCCCTTCTCCAGGGGATCTTCCCAATCCAGGGATTGAACTCAGGCCTTCCTCATTGCAGGCTGATTCTTTACCAACTGATGCATCACAGAAGGCCAACAAAGGGCATAATGGTTCTCAAATTCTACAGGGAGGAAGAGAGGCAGTGGCTGTGAGAATACATATATTTCTTGTAACGATTTTGGAATTTTTTCATATAACCACATTGCTGAAAATTTACAAAAAGAACAACAAAAACAACCTCCCCCCCATTTGTAAGTTTCTCTAGAAAATATGCACATGGTTCCAGTTACAAACACCTGCCAACTTTCTGTGAACACACCTCTTCAAAGAAATATTTGGTTTATTAAGCCCTACATGTGCTTCGTTTTAAGCTCTGTCCTGCTAACACAACTAATTCAATAATGGCCCAGGTTCTATTGATTTCTTCTGAAGGACCTTGGATGATCATTAGAAGATTTTCAATGCAATGGCTCCAGGCACTCAAGAAAAATTTCCCTGGGTTCCTGTCACACTCCCCTATGAATGTATAGCATGCTTATCTTCCTAAGAGCTTTCACCTACATTTTCTACTCTATCATCTCTCTTCCTCTCCTGTGACTCTGCTTCCCTGCATTTTTTCCCCTCTGGGCTTCTAATTCTTCTTTACAGCTCAGCTTTCTTACTCTGCCTCTTTTCCCCCTTTCCCTTTCCCTTTTTAAACTGACCACAGTGAGATTTATTTTTTTGCTTTTTAACAAACATTTGTTTAAATTTCTATGTATATATATAAAGTGTCTGAGTTGATGTTTATGTTTTAGTTTTATTTAAAAAGTAAGTTAATATTATTTTATTGATTTTTTTCTTGCCTGTGTCTGTTACCTTCTCTTGCTTGTCCTCGTAGAATAGCTTTTTGCTTTATCTGGACTGTGAGCTGTTCTCTACTGATAAGACCAGGTCTGCGTTATGGCTCAGACAGAGTAGACACAGGGCTGAGAGTTCATGATAATATTAGGAACCAAAGGAAATGTTTTAATATCAGAGAAAAATCTATATATATTTTATGGATACATTATACATTTATATTATATAATAAAATGTACATAAAATATTTTTATATACTATATATATGTATGCACACAGATACAATATAGTATAGCCTGGATTGTATTCATCTTTATGCCAATCCAATGATATATATAGATATATATATATATTTAATTTTACATAATTTACATAGATATTTCATATTTATAAATAAAATAAATAATAAAGTATTAATGTTAATAGTAAAGTATATATATACATATATAGTATATATGTATCTAAAATCTATATTATATATGTTA
>ML660786.1:5704279-5746642 GCA_007570785.1 Antilocapra americana | reverse complement strand
TGCAAATCTTCTTGATGTGGGCTTTTTCTCATTAAATATGTATTATATAACCCAAGGCTAGTTAAATCTGGGTTTCAGGACCAAAGTTGGTGGAGCCTGATTTTGCAGAATTCGAGGATGTGGAGGGCTGACTGTAAAGTCATACAGGATTTTCCACTTTGGAAATTGGATCAGTACCATTAACATCCACACTATTCAATGGTCAACTCCAAATATAAATTGGAGGAAGGGGAGCATCAAGGAAAAGTACTTTCAACCCACAGAATGCCTTTGCAGCCCTGGATAAAACAAAACAAGCTTAAACACACAGGCAGGCCCAGGTGAGTCTGCTCTGTGAAAACTCTTATGACTTCCTATTGCATTTAGGATAGAGACTCAAGACCTTCCATGTAATGAAGCTTTACATTCTTCACCTTTATCGTACACCCTTCTCCCTCAGATTCCTATTTTATTTAATCCATGCTCTCAGTTTCTGAACAAACTTAACCCCTTTCACCTCGGGGCTTGTCGGCCTGGGAAAGACTCCCGCTAGAGTCTTTAGTCTTGTGTACATTCTTCTGGCTTCAGTATAAATGCTCCTGGCTTAGGCAACTCTTCTTTATCACTTAATCTAAACTAGAACTGTTTTCATAATCTCAGAACCGTATTTTGTACTGTATTGTACCGATCACTCAGTTATCTGACTATTGTTAATATATACTCTACCAACCCACCATTTAGTTTAGGAAGGAACGGATACTATCCACTTCAGTCCCCAGTGTTACTCAATACCTAGGGCATTGCCAGGCATGAGTACTCAGACAATGTCTGTAGAACCAATGTAGAGCCTTGAATTGATTAAATACACTAAGACGTTTGAGAATTTCTAAGGAAAAATAATGTAAAATGTTTCATTGTATTCAAATTTTTGTACAATGACCTCTAACTTCTGTCTATTTTTACTCATTAGGAAAGGTATTAAACTATACAACCATGAATTAAAAGTTTAACAGCAGACTTGAGGACTCAAGGACTTGAAAACTCAAAATACTGGAAGGCAGGTTTTAAAATCTTATTAATTTTAGTTGAAATTCTGGTATAAGTGAATCGCATTTTTCCCTTTTCTTTTCAGAGAAAAAGAAGTTGTCAGTAACCAGTAGGGTCGGCCCTATGAAACATAATCTCTAAAGGCATCCTAGACTCAGTTAAACATTTTCCAAATAAAACATCTTATGTTAGAGTTTCCTTTGAAATTTGTTTTGCAGGAAGTGACCATAACTTCAGATAGAAGATGATTTAACCAACAAAAGAAGTGATTCATGCCAGGTAAGGAAACTCAGGTCATTCCAGGTAAATGATATGCCTTTCATTTGGTTTGGTTCAATTGCCTAAGAAAATGTCTTTCTGTAGAAAAATGGTATAATTTATTTTTTCTTATGAAATGCTACTGGTGACTGGGTTGTCTTCTGTGATGAAGGGGGCCCTGGATTTGGCAGATGTAAATAAAGCACATGTGATAGAGCCTTGGTTTTAGCCCAGTGTTGATGATACTCCAGGAGGAAAACGTCTCAGTTGCCCGAAGGCATCTTGAACTTTGTTCCCTACTCTTGAGACAAAGATTTTCTAAGTATAGAAGCTGGAGGAAAAGCTAACAAGTAATTCAGTTTACAGTTCACCAGAGACAGCTCCAGTAGGAGAGGAGGGAAAGAGAGAAGGGAAAACACTAAAGGATCTTCCTTTGGTATAAACTTGTTGGAATGATTGCAAAGAATGCTTCTTTTTATCTTATTTTTTTTTAAATTATTGATCTAAGAATTGTGGTATGAAATCTACCCTCCTAACACATTTTTAAGTATACATTATTGTTGACCATGGGTACAATGTTATACAGTAGACCTCCAATCTCTATTCATCATGCTTTTGATTATTCCTTTGACTTTTAATTTATTTCTCTGTCATTTTAAAAGGAAGCTTTGTGTCTGAAACAAAGCCCAGAACAGTCTCAACCCTGTTATTCTAATTGTATAAATATTATTAATTGCATAATATGATAATATATAATATGTCATTTATATATAAATTATGTGCGTGCTTAGTTGCTCAGTCACGTTCAATTCTTTGGACCCCATGGACCATAGCCCACCAGGTTCCTCTGTCTATGGGATTTTTCAGGCAAGAATACTGCAATGGGTTGCCATTTCCACCTCCAGAGGATCTTCCCTACCCAGGGATTGAACCTATGTCTCTTAAATCCCCTGCATTGGCAGATAGGTTCTTTACTGCTGAACTATTGAGAAAGCCCATATATAAATCAGTTTATATTTAAGTTAAATATAAACTATAATTTATATATAAATGATACATAACATAATTAATGTTTTAAAATATATTATAAACTATTTAAAATATAATATAAACATTTAAATATGATATTTAAATGTATTAATTATAAATATACTAATTATAATTTATATATGATTATGAAAGTGAAAGGGTTAGTTGCTCAGTCATGTCCTACTCTTTGCCACCCCTTGGACTGTTGCCTTCCAGGCTCCTCTGTCCATGAAATTTTCCAGGCGAGAATACTGGAGTGGGTTGCCATTTCCTTCTCCAGGGGTCTTCCTGACCCTGGGATTGAACCCAGGTCTCCTGCACTCCAGGCAGATTCTTTATCATCTGAGCCACTAATGATATATAATTTTATAATATGTATCTGTATTATTACATAGTTATTATTTGTGTATTGCATATTGCCATATATGATTATTATACATGTAATAATTAATTATTAATATTACTGCAAGGTGGTCAAGTCTTCTTTATCTATAGGAAAACACACACCAAGTGATAGTAAATGATGAAGTTATGTGTTGGGAATCTTAAACTTTCAGGAACAAGGCTAAATATTACATGCTGTGGTACTTCTCAAGAGCCATTCTCAAATGTAGTAAAGCCTGAAGCTACAGAAAGAAGCAGTTTGTTCAAGACTGACTCCAATATAACATTTCTTTTGCAAGGAGTGAGCTGGGAGCTAGGGTATTTCTCTCCTTAAAGAGTCAGGTCATGGCAAGCCCTTTGTTCTGACTTTGCTTTGCCTCTGGGACTTTGGTTGTGAGGGTTTCTGTGTGTTTCTGCCTTTGTGAGAAAGATTCTTCAGATTATCTTTGGATAATCATAGTCTTTGAATAAGAATATGATTTCCTCTCAAGTGTCAATTATTGATTGAAAATCTATCCAGAAACACAAAGTCCAGCCAATTCAGTTTTGATAATTTAAAAACTATTGATCTCATTTCTACTAAGAATATCTGTGAAAAACTTGGTAACGTAAGTGGCTTCACTTATTACCTATTTTATCTACAAAGGATGTTACATTTAGAGAACTTAGCAAATAGTATTTATTAAACACTGGACATATGCCGATTTTGACTAATTTTGATAGAGTTTGGAAACAAGTTATGTTTTTGTAGCAACTAATCTAAGGCAATATACATTACTGGATTCTTAAAAAATAAATCAAGTAAATTCTTTCCCTTACCAATTAGGTCTATGCAATTAAACAATTCATTAGGACTCAGTTTCCCCATCTATGAAATAATCGGATGAGGAGTTTGAGTTTTCAATTATATTTTCTCTAAATTGCCTTCCAACTCAATCATTCTATGATTCTTAGTAATATATCTTCATTTCAACTTAAATTTTTCTCACCAATAAAATACTTAGCTGCTCATTTTATAAATATAATTTAAGCTTTTTAAGCCAGTACTGCTTTAAAAAAAGGAATGAGAAGCCAATCTGGTGAAAGTGAACAAAAGTGTTCACATTTGACACATTGCCTTTGTAAGTAAGTTCTAATGAGGAATCAAATATATTATACCCTTCCCTACCCTTCAGTGATTACAGAGTAAGGAAGCACTCTTACAGTTTCACATGCATGCTGCTTTTCTCTTTTCCATTATTATATGAATCAGTAGCAAAAAAAAAAAAACCCTTTTAAAGAATAAGCAACTTCCCTGTTTTATTCAAATAGCCATAGCTGTTCATTTTAAAGGGAAGACCTCAAATAAAAATCACTGATAGAACTTCAGCATTAGTGCTAAAAATGGGACTTTTCAAGACAGATAATTTTTATAAAATCCATTAGAGTAAAAAGCTCTATTTGGGACAGCATAGATTATCATTGAGGAAATATGTCCATGGCCCTTTAAATGATCCCACTATTGTAAAATGCCAGATCACTCTGAGCTGTAGGAGACTCAGTCTTTGTGGGTGGAGGAAAAATGAGAGTGACAATGTGACTGCAGTGATCTGGGAGAAATGACAATTACAGGTAAAGAGGAACTATTTCTGTGCTAAAGAGGTTAATTTTTGGCAGAGAGACTCTTTCTGATCTAGTTAAGTTAATGAGGTTTTCCTGAATAAACTGAGTTGATGTGCTTTGCTAAAGCTTTGGAGGCTGTCAGACTTCTGCCAACAATAAGCATTTGAAGTATTTGAGAAAGGGAGAATAAACATTTTGTGAAAATCAGACGCTGCCTTGAGACCTAATAAATGTCTAAATGAACAGAATAAAGAACTTGAATATATATCATAATGACTAGACACATTTTTAGAGCCTGAGAAAATGTTTTTCTTAAGCCTTTACTATGATACTGCTTAAAGAAAAATGTGAAGAAGAGAAAAAACAAGCAAAAAATGCCTGGCAATCGAAATCACAGTTATATAGAACCTAAGAAGGAAGTATAAGCTGTGTTTAGCGACCTGTGTCTCTGCTGTCTAAGCTGTGTCTTTCCAGAATTTGTCTCTTGTTGAGGAAACATGCCCACAAACCTACCATATCACTGTGCAGTAAAAGGCCAGGTACAGACCTTTTTCTAAGCAAAACTGTGAATCAGTCTTAGCCTTGTTACAGCTTCTCTTTCCAAATTCAAGTAACTTACCCCCCGTCCCTTCTCATAAACTGACTCCCTCACCAGTTACTCTGTTTCCCAAACTGGCATCTCACCAGCATCTGTTGGCCTACCAACCATATTTCATAATTAACAGATTGTACTCCTATTGGCAAGAGACCAAAGGGAAGAAGGCTCCAAAATAGCTCATTCCTTTCACATCCTGTTATTTTCATCAACTATGTCAATGGTTCCTAGACTTGTGGATTTTATAGTCCTGTAAAATTTCAACAACAAAAATGGGATTGTGGGTAGTGGGGCGCAGTGAAAGGGAGCTATCAGGTTGATGTTGGATTGCTAGCAAGGGAATATGAGACACACACACATGCACGCGTCCAATTTATTTGTCCAATTGTACAGAAAAGAGCGGATGTGAGACAGCTGCCCAGAGAATAGATGTAGTGTGTTTCAGTGCAGATTTGCCCTGGCTCTTGTTTCTCTGAGAGTCTTTAAACCTATCTCTGTAGAGTATTCAGTGATACTTCCCCTTTCTGGTGAAAGACTGCCAGAATTGAGGAAAAACTCCCAATTCGTCCTTTATCATAAGCCTTTTGTGGCATTTTTATTACCATTTAAGAAGCAGTTACCTGATTATGTGCCTCCATCAAGACGATGTCTGTATCAGATGTACTGAAGTCCAGATTTTGAAAACTCAGCCTAGGAAAGGTCCTGTCTTCATGACGGGGAGTGAAGAAAGCAAGAGATGGTACCCGGTATCTCTTAACACCTCTCTTAGCCTTCTCCAGAAAGGATGATCAGCTGTCCCAACTTTATTTGCCAAGTAAGGGAATAAAAATATAATAATAAAATGAAGCACAACTATGTCTTTGTATCAATCATTAATATTTTATTAAAATACATTTTGACATTATTATAAGAAAATCATCTCAAAACAAAAGGAAGCCCTTTTAACAGTTTCTGAAGGCTAGAGAAAGTCATGTTAGTGAATGGAGACGGTTCCATATGATATTTATAACTCACAGAGCTATATCAAAGGTATTTGTTCATAAATTGATTAGCTACCAGCTTCGATCTTAACATTGATAAACTGGTTCTAGTTGCCCTTTTCTTGCATATTAACATACACTAGGTGGCGGTAAGAATGCATATATTAATACAAGCTAGTCACTTTCATGAATTTTAAAAATACCCTCTTAAATCTCAAAATTAAATTAATTTGATTAGTGAGAAAAACTAATCATTATGATAAAAGCAAATTTATAGCACAACCCTCCCCCCCCAAACACCATAACCATTAAAAAGGAAGATTTGTTAATTTTTCAATTAAAATTTAATTTTTTGGTATATTTTCCTCTGATTTCCATATTCTCAAAACAGATTTTCTAAAATAAATATTTCATCCAAAAGTTAGTCTTTGTTATATTAAAGCCAAATCAAAACTCCTAACTCCCTTTAGTTTCTTGAGTCTCTCTGTCACTGTATTTGTCTATTTGGTATTCTGAAATCCCTATGTTGTTTTTAGTCCATCTTTCACAATATTTACCTGTGCAATGAGAGATGGTTGTTACTCCTACTCCTCGTCCACTTTCAGCTATCAATTCTTCACAGTGACAAATCTACAAGCTGCTTACAACTCTACCCCACTGAGTGAGTTATCTAACTGACAGAAAAGGACCAATTGCTTAGAGTTACTCTTCTCATAGGACATTTGACTCACGAACAAGTCACTTCAGCAGTGCCAATGGGGGAGATTTGAGTCAGCAGTAGTTTTAATACAGGTGAGGGCTAAGTTAGACTAGTTAGACTAGTTTAGACAACGTGCAAGTCACCATCTTCTGGGCAGCCAGTTTAGCCCAATAACAGAAAACAGACAACCACAGGGCAATGACAACCACTATTGACTTGATATACCCTTATAATCTCTTCCCTCTGTATTCCTTTCTGTAAGGATTGAATGGCTCCCCTTCAAAAGAAAAAATTGTGTTTTGAAGCTCTTATCTCCAAGGTGATGATATTTGGAGATCTTTGGGAGGTAATTATGTTTAGATGAGGTCATGAAACCTCATGGAGTCCTCTGTGATGGGATTACTGCCTTCTAAGAGGAAGAGACCTGAGTCTGAGAAGGTGGTCCTCTGTGAGCCAAGAAGAGAGCTCTCAGCAGCCCCCAATGATGCTGGCACCCTTTATCAGATTCCCAGCCTCCAGACCTCTGGTATTTCTTTTTGGCAGAACCAAGCTAAGACATTCTCTAAACTTCACACTAGTTCATCTTCTTTTCCTTCCTCATCTTCATAGTCCGTAGCTGAGAAATGCCACGGGTTGTGGTTTGGACAGTCCTGTTTTAGAATCCCTCTGCTGGCACTGCTTAACTGCTTATGGCCGGGGTCCCCAGCCCCCAGGCCTTGGGCTTGTACTAGTCCTTGTCCTGTTAGGAACCTGTCACAGCTGCCCCCCGTCATAGGCATTGCTGTCTGAGTTCCACCTCCTGTCCGATCGGTGGTGGGGTTAGATTCTCATCCAAGTGTGAACCCTGCTGTACTTGAATCACCCTGAAACCATTTCCACCGCCCACCAATGTCTGTGAAAACATTGTCTTCCACAAAGCCAATCCCTGGTGCCAAAAAGTTGGGGACTGCTGCCTTACACTTGCTGATGCAAAATTCCTATAGTTTTTCTCATTTTTTGATTTCCTTGATAATTTCCTTATAATTTCCTGATATTTGGGGAATATCAGGTCAAGAAAAATGGGAGACTTTGGTAAACATGGAGGTACATGAGTGGAGGACTTGAGACACATCTCTGAGGGGTAGCAGTGTTTGAATTTTGTTATATTACATAAGGAGAAGTAAATACATAGGATTCTCTTGTAAGTCATAATAAATAATAGACTTCAAGTTCAAGGAGATTAAAATACAGGGAGAAATAGAATTCAAGTCTGTAATTCTGATATCACCATAGTAAATTCTAATACCTTTTGTCATCATTTGACCATTTTTCATATATTTTTTCATTTGTTTCTGTTTCCTTTCATTCTTTCCTACTCTTCTCTAAGAATTATTTTCAATATATTAATCAAAAATCCTTGCTTTGGGAAGATAATATTGAGATTAAACTGCAGGATGGATTAAGACATAGAGGGACAGGAATGAGAAAAAAGATATCTGTGGATATTGGAATCCAGCTGATAAGTAATGAAGTCTAAATTAAGCCTGTCACAATGATAATGGAAGAACTTCCTTTGTGGTCCAGTGGTTAAGACTCCCTGAAGCCAATGCAATGGATGTAGGTTTGATTCCTAATTGGGGAAATAAGATTTCACATACTATGCAGCGTGGGCAAAAGATTAAAATAAATAAATAAAAAATAATGCTAATGGAGGTAGAGAGAATCCATGAGACCAGTTAGGTTGCATTAGACTGAATTGGGGAAGACCCTGATTATAGCATGGTAATTCTCAAAGTATGTTTCCTCATTTATATCTTAATCACTTAGGATCTTTGTTAAAATTCATGATTTTCTGTTTTAATTTTTAGTCATGGTAAAATACATGACTTAAAATTTGCCATCTAATGTTGTGTAACCAATTGACTGAATTTTTTCAACATGTAAAACTGAAGCTCTATACCCATTAAATAATAACTCCCAATTTCCTCCTCTCCCCAGTCCCTGGCAAACACCATTCTACTTTCTTTCTCTATGAATTTGACTACTTTATTTATCTCAAATAAGTAGATTCATACAGTGTTTGTCATCTTGTGACTGGCTTATTTCACTTAGCATGATGTCCTCAAGGTGCATCTATGTTGCAGTTGGTTCCAGAATTTTCTTTCTTTTTAAGGTTGGATAGTATCTTGTTTGTAAAGGCCACACTTTATTTATTTATTGTCTGTCAATGGGTGTTTGAATTTCTTCCACTTTTTGCTATTTTGAATAATGCTGCTATTAACATAGGTGAACAGATATCTCTTCAAGATCCTTCTTTCAATTCTTTTTGATATATACCTGGAAGAACAGGGCTTACTGGGTAGTGCTAGTGGGAAAGAACTGGCATGCCACACACACACACACACACACATACACAGAGGAAATATGGACAGTATACGATTAAAAATAACTCCTGTATCTTCAGGTAGAAAAACCAAAAGGGAATTATTAGTAAATGTTTGAAATCTAAGGTTTAACAAAAGGTGGTTTAACAAAAGATTGTTTAACTTGGGAAATGCATATGTGCTCAGTCACTCAGTTGTGTCCAACTCTTTGCGACCCCATGGACTATAGCTAACCAGACTCCTCTGTCCATGGGGTTTTCCCAGGCAAGAATACTGGAGTGGTCTCCATTTCCTACTCCAGGGGATCTTCCCAACTCAGGGATAGAACCTGTGTCTCCTGCATTGTCAGGCAGATTCTTTAACCTTCAGAGTCACTTGGGAAGCCCTGAGAAATGGATCACACCAAAAAAAAAAAAAATGTCTATAAGATCTTATACAGCCTAAGAGGGCAGCAGAGTCTTTTTAGGGAGTGACTAAGATAAATGTAAACTAAGATCTGAAGGACTTGGCTAGAAAGATGCTGTGACCATCACTGTGATATAAAGTCAAAATTCATGCAGTCATATACAATAATTTACTGACTACAGTCATTATGCTTCCTTCTTTTAATTTCAGAGAGAGAACATTTGGTCAATTGATCGACTGTCCTTAGGGCAGGTGTCCAGTTCTAATCCATTCAGTAGAGGCTTGGGAGTGGGAGTATGTCACATGGCCTCTGGTTTCCAGGGACGCAGGGAGAGACTGCTACGCTTGAAGCTGGTTATGACAGCAAATTGACTTATGTGTCTAATATAATCCTCCATTCACCTTTGCATTCCCAAAGCTTAACGGAGGACTAGGAATATAGGAAACAGTGTCAAATGATTAAATGAATCAAGGCAATTTATTTGGAGCTTTTCTTAAGCAGGAAGGAAAGCTCCCAAATCAATCACGACTACATTTTCAATATGGTACTACTCTCACCCCCATAATCTTTTGCCACTGTGCCTCACTAACAGACATGCTAACACTATTGGGTTAGAAATATTTGGGTTATTATAAATGCCTGAAATTTCTCACATCATAATCCAGTTCTTCTCAAACGTTTTAGAACAGAAGAATCACCAGGGTGGCATATGTTAAAATGCAAATTCCTGGGTCTAGTCCATTTCAGAACAGTCAGAGTAGAAATCAAGGACATGAATTTCAGTATGGTCCCACAATTATTCTTCCAACGTATGCACTAAGTTGCTTCAATCATGTCTGACTCTTTGCGACCCCATGGACTGTAACCCTGCACGCTCCTGTGTCCATGGAATTCTCCAGGCAATAATACTGGAGTTGGTTGCCATTCCTGTCTCAAGGGGATCTTCCTGACCACAAGGATGGAACCCAGGCCTCCCTCATTACAGGCAGATTCTTTACTGGCTGAGCCGGTGGGGAAGCCCCCACCTTTCTCATACCTATTAGCAAATCCTGTGAACTCTACCATCAAAACCTAGGCAATTTTGCCCACTTATCTCTGCCCTTATGACTGTCATTTTGGTTTAGGTCATATCCTTTCTCACCTGGACCACTGCAAGAGCCTGCAAACTGGTTTCCCTACTTCTACTCCTCCACCCCCAAGTAACTGCCCAAGTAAAGTTTTGCAAAACCAGGTCCTTGGACACACCTGTTTCATTTCTACTTTAAGACTTTCCCTTTAGCTTTTATTTCTTCCCAGAATGCTCTTTGGTTTCTTCTTTCCATCACTAGGTCCTTCTTATCATTCCCTCTCAATGCTACTTCTCAGAGATGCTGTCGCTGACCACCTCATCTAAAAATCCCCTGGGCACAGTTATAGCATCATCCTATGTCAATTCTCTTCCTGTCCTTTTTCATTATATGTTATTATTCTTGTTTCTTTCATGTTTTTATTGTAGCCCCACCCCTCTGAGAAACTAAGTTCCATGAAAACAGAACCTTGGCTCTCGAATTCACCTTGAGATCCCTGGAGCCTAGAATATTTTTCTGGGGATGACGTGGTTTCAATACATTCTTGTTGCGAGAAGATGTAAAGACTCTAATCTATAACCCCTCCATTTCCTGTCTATTGGAAAATTTACCTAAATGCACTTATTCCAATTGAACATAGAGTCTTGCCGAGATAACATTTCGTTCTTTAGAAATTAGTGTGTTCAACCTCCAGTCTTTTCTGACATCAGTTGTGCTAGGGAAGAAAAAGCATTTTCATTGTTGCATATGTCAACTAGAATCGGAACAGCTTCAGCCAGAAGAACTCTAGAGGTGAGAGGCTGTCCTCCACTCATCTCAGAGGAAAGGATGAATCACTTGACCTCGTGGCACTTGGCTCTGCCTTCAGGTTAATCACACTGACCTTTCTTGCTGGGACTGTGCAGTTAACTAATCAATGTCTATAAAGCATTTGGATAATGAAGAAATTGCAGAAATAATGACAATAATCTCTTCTACTGACACATGGTGTGAACCGAAAAAAAAGCAAAAAAAAATTATGTGCAATTATTTTTACAGCGTTTATGTCGTGCAATCTATCTTTTATTCTTTGGGATGTAGACCCTTAATTTGTTGCCCCCTCTAAGGCAGCTATCCTAATATTATTAAAAAAAAAAAAAAACTTGTTCTGCCAGGTTGGAGTAATTTTCTCCTTTTCACTTGCCTGCAAGTGGCAAATTGTCACCTTTTTTATTACAGTGCTCTTTTGTGTTCGAGAAGGCATAAAACGTGCATTTAAAATTACTATAGACTGAAACCATCCAGGTGGGTGTTCAGTTCACGTTTAATTTGATGGAAATGGCTGGGCGAGTTGACCCTGTGTTTGTATTTCTCCAAGAGGAACCTGTTTACCAGGTGTCTGATTGCCTTCTCCCATCTTCTTTGGTCATGTTAAGGTTGGACAGTGGCAAGACTTTTAACCATTTGCTTTTTTTTTAAGGTAATTTTCTTTTTTTAATTTATTTATTTTTATTGGATTAGAGTTGCTTTTTACAATATCATCTTATTTTCTGCTGCACAACAAAGTGAGTCAGTTATATGTAAGATATATTATCTCCCTCTTAGACCTCCCTCCCATCTTTCCCGCCCCACCCTCCAGGTCATCACAGAGCACCAAGATAAGCTCCCTGTGCTATATGGAAGCTCCCCACTAGCTATCTGTTTTTCACGTGGCGGTGTAAAAATATCAGTGCTCTCTCCCAATTTGTTCCACCCTTCCCTTTCCCCTCTGTGTCCACATGTCTGTTCTCTATGTCTGCCTCTCTCTTCTTGCCCTGCAGATAAGTTCATCTGTGTCATTCTTCTAGATTCTGTATATATACATACTAATATACGGTGTTTGTTTTTCTCTTTCTGACTTACTTCACCCTGTATGACAGACTCTAAGTCCATTCACATCGCTACAAATGACCCAGTTTTGTTCCTTTAACCATTTACTGTTGCACATAGGGCTGCCTCTAGGACAAGCATGAAAGAAATGTGGTTAGTGTGGTTTAGCCATCATTTTCCAGGACTTTAAATCCTTTTCTAGCATTTCATTTATTTTTCTGCATCCTCATTACTCAAGATTACAAGAGAAAAGTGCAGTAGAAACTCAAGTGAAAATAACCCATGTTTCACAAGTGTGCCCTTCTAGAAATGGTGCTTAAGGGAAAGTGTGGAGATTCAGTAATATTTAACCCAAAGGAATGGGTCAACTATGGAACATCTGTGAAAAGATTGGTATTTTAAGCAGGGAAGCTCCTGGTGTCTTATGACTCCCATCACATAATACTGCCTGATTTTACCAACATTGTCATGGGTTAAGATTGGCCCTGTTTCAAGTTCAATAACTGTGTCAAGGTTGAATTCAAGACCACATTGCTTCCCTCCGATAGCACCAATTTTATATGTTCTAGTCTCTTGCTTCCTCAAAGGCAAAACGAATGCTCTACCTGAGAGTACTTGCTGCTAGCTTTCCTTTGCTTTTTGTTTTTAGGAGAGTTGTAAGCTATGATGTTAGATTGAAGCTAGATTGAACAGAGAGCATATCAAGAGTAAGACTTACGATGACATAATAAAAAAAATCAGATTTCTAAGATTACCAATTTGGAAAGATACCAGTAAAATTGAAACTCTCGCTGACTTCACAGAGGCTCTAACTAAGACACAATTTTCTCTGAGGTGTTTTATGTCCTTTCAAACATCCAGAAAGTCATGTAACTTTGGGCTGCTATTCAAAACTGTTGAGAAAATAGAGTTTTTGCACATAGGAAAGACTATCAAGCTGGTCAGAAGATCATTGTGTTATGGAAACTTTAAAAAGCTATTACCCAGAAAGGAGCAAAATATGCTTTTTAGCAAATTCAAGTATCAGAGAAAGTGTTCATCACAGCTGTTTGATAACCTCAATCATGCTGTGTCCAGGTTCCCTTTCATAATTAGAAGTGTAGGAAGAAAACACGACTCTCCCACACTGCAGGGGATGTTTCATAGAACAATAAAGGGCTGCTCCCATATATTCTCAGTTGACAGACAATAAAAGAGAAAATTGGTCTACTAAAAAATGATAGTAGGGCTTAGGAGACAAGAATGGTGGTGGTGGATGTGTTAAACAGTTATTTTGGCTCTAATCTTTCTAGAGGACAAAGAGGATGGAAAGGAGTTTCTTTTCCCCTTTTATCTTGCTCCCAAAGACCCCATGTTGTGAAAAATCTTATCTACCAAAAACAAGACAAAACACAAAACAAATCCTGTTAATAATGTAGACATTCATGTAAGAAAAGCAGGTAGGCAGTCAGAATCCAAAATGAGGGAAATAAGCATTTGCAGTCCTTCTTTCTGTTCTTGAGGACTTTAGTTTCATTCTTCCTTCTCCTGCTCCAGATATCCACAGATCTTGCTCCCTTACTGCCTCGGGTCAAATGTCCAAAGGTTCAAAGGTTCAGAAATTTGACATACTGTCTAAGATCCCCTCGAGGAGGGTATGGCAACCCACTCCAGTATTCTTTCCTAGGCAGTCCCATGGACAGAGGAGCCTGGAGGGCTGTAGTCCAAGGAATCATGAAGAGTCAGCATGACTGAGTAACTGAGCACAAGTCAAATGTCCAAGTTTCAAATGTCCCCTTTCCAGAGATGCCATGTGTATCAAATAGTCTCATATTCACCAGGACACCTCTGCTCCCACCAACATCTTGTTTCCTTCTTATTCTTCTTTATATTTCTGTATTTCACTTTAAAAATACTTTATTTTTATTTACTTAGTTTTCACTCTGCTGGGTTTTCATGGTTGCACGGACTTTCTCTAGTTGCAGCGAGCGGGCACTGCTCTCTGGCTGTGGGGCACAGGCTTCTTATTGTAGCGGCTTCCTTCGTCGCAGAGCACAGGCTCTATGGCGAGCAGGGTTCAGTAGCTGCAACGCTTGGGCTCAGTAGTTGTGGGTCCCAGGCTCTAGAGCAAGGCTCAATAGTTGTGGCGCATGGGCTTAGCTGCTCTGCAGCATGTGAGATCTTCCTGGACCAGGGATCGAACATACATCTCCTATACTGGCAGGAGGATTCTTTACCGCTGAGCCACCAGGGAAGCCCTTCATTATAGCATTTATCACCACCAGACGTAAGAGTTTGCTGGTTTATTTTCTGCCACTCTCAACTAGAATTTAAGCTCCATGAGGGCAAATACTTTGTCATGTTCCTTGACTGTCAGGTTCCTAGAGCCTGCAGCAGGATGGGGTGTATTGTACTGGCATCGCATGACATGTCTGTGGAATGGAATGGGTGAGTTGTTCAAAAATCATTGATGCTGTATGATCAATCCCTCCACCGTTTACTACATTTAGTTTCAACTGTTTTCCTTGAGACTCAAGGCAGAAAGTAATTTTTCTAGCATTATTGTAAATTTATGTTCTGTGTTTATTCAACAGTTAACCAAACTAGACAGTATTTATATTTTTTTCCAAATATACCCTGTACTATAGTGGGAAATACTAGTTTTAGACATACTTATTTGATTATTTTTAAATTAATTTTTATTGGAGTAGAGTTGATTTACAATGTCCTGTTAATTTCTGCTGTGCAGCTGACTAAATCATTTATACATGTTTTCACTCTTTGTTTGGGTTCTTTTCCCATATAGATTATTACAGAATATTGAGTCAAGTTCTCTGTGCTACCAGGTTCTTATTAGTTATCTATGTTATATGGTGTGTATATGCCAATCTGTATTTATAACCTAGTTCTGCCTAGCTGAGTCTTGTTTCTTTGACATAAATGATAGAGACAGAGTTAGGTAAAGCTGACTAAATGACAGTGGTCTTTGTGAATTAATGATGGCTCCTTAGTTGTTTCTGTTGACAATACATCATCTGGAGGTGAAGTATACTTCCTATAATACAGCAGGAATGTCTCTGGCCTCCAAAGAAAGTGCTGAGACAGATAACCTATAATTTCATCTATATGTAGAAGGGGATGGGAACTGAAGAGGAAGTCTCCTTTCTCTGTTGTCATGCGCAGTGCTGGTGGCTCCATGTCACAGTTGGCTTGTATCCTATTGACCTTCTCAGAACTGCCTTTCAGGAAGCACAGATCTGTCATTTCCACCCAGGGGGCCAGTCGCTCTGTTGTTTCTGACGCTCTATGACCCCGTGAACTGCAGCCCACTATGGTCCTTTGTCTATGGGATTTTCCAGGCAAGAACACTGAAGTGGGTTGCCATTTCCTTCTTCAGGGAATCTTCTTGACCCCGGGATCAAACCCAGGTCTCTTGCATTGGCAGGTGAATTCTTTACTGCTGAGCCATAGGGTCATTCAAAAACCCATTGGCATCAACAACTCCTTCAAAGGTGAGGTGGGTGCTCTGTTATTCTCATACGCAAAGAGCTGTTTATCATTCCTCTATCCATTTGCTTGTGAGTCCAGGACATAAATGTGTTATTTTGAGGCTGGAGGTTCTATCACCTCTGCTGTTTCCAGCTTGATGGTGCTTCAAGAAGCTTTAGTTGCTTCCATATGCCCAGGGGCAGCTCACCTCTGACAGAAGAATCACACCCCAAATCTGTTCCAGTGCAGGGTTCTCAAGGACTGCTTGAATTCTACTTCAGCATGACTGGCAGTGAGAATGGTAATTGGTTTCTCCATGATACCTTCCTGCCCCTCTATGACTTATTACAGGAAGGACAGAGCAGCAAAGTCCAGTATCTTTACATTTTTCCATGATACTGTGGTTGACATTTGCCCACAGTCCCATAATGATAAGCCAAATGACAGAATCTGGAGCTAGAGCTCGTTATGTTAGCAAGATGATGAGTTTGGTCTGGAAACCTTGAACCCTAAGACCTCCTCTCGTTCTGTTGACTCTTCCAGGGTGATGGCACCTGACGTGCGGTTCCACTTACCACCTCTGTCTACCTGTGCTGTCACTGTGAGCCGTACATTGGACTCACCGAGGGGAGAGCCGGGGCAAGGACATTTTCTAATGCTTCTGGATAATTGTAGCACAGAATCATGATTGAGAAGTGTTGTCCAATATGAAGATATTTCCCAAATTCCTTTCTCTGGCCCATACTTCTCTACTGAGCTTTAGAACCCATTTAAAACTTCTTGACTGCCTCCAGTTGGATAAAAATAATGGCAATAAATAATATTATTAGTTAACTTTTATGTATCAGGCCCTATTTTATGAACTTTTATATGTTTATTCAATTACCACTGACTATAATCTTAAGGAGCAAACACTATTTAATCACCTCTTTATGTAGAAAGTCTGCTCTCTTAACCACTATTCAATGTTGTCCCTCCTTTCTGAGTGATCTAAAAGGGCAAATAAACTTAGCACATTCAGATTATGCATCAATTTTTCCCCTCATAATCTACTAAATTTACTCATTCTCTCAGAGGGTATGATTAGATCACAGAAGAACTTGCTTCCAGAAAGATCACAGTATAAGTGATTGGTTCTTTAAAAGATGTATGGAAAAATAACCAGCAAAGCTACTGAACAGAGGCTGGTTTATGATGATTGAAATAATTCTCAATGGTCAGAACACTTAATTGAAATTAAGTATCACTTAAAATTATCTCTAGAAAGGTATTTGAGCTAAATTCAGGTCAATTTACTCAAATCTTATTTTGTGGTTACTAGCTTATTCCAATGTTCTGAAGCCCTTATACATTGGGAAAAATGTCTAGCCTTTTCTCTGTAACTCAAGGAGCCACGAACCATATAGTGGCAGTTCCAGGAATCACAGGAGTGACATTTAATAGGTGAAAGTAGGCTTCTTTCTGGTAGGCAGCAGGAATAGTGGGAGGGTTCAGCCTTACCCATCAGTCATGAGGCCATTTTGTAAGACATACTCAGTGAGGAACTCGAGGAGCTTCATTTGACTTTTGAATATTTATTTGATAGAGAAGAAATATATATGAGGTCTCTGAAAATGAAGTCGCTCAGTCATGTCTGACTGTGACTCCATGAACTGTAGCCTGCCAGGCTCCTCCATCCATGGGATTTTCCAGGCAAGAATACTGGAGTGGGTTGATGTTTCCTTCTCCAGGGAATCTTCCTGACCTAGGGATGGAACCTGGGTCCCTCGCACTGCAGGCAGACTGTTTACCATCTGAACCACCAGGGAAGCCCTAAGAGGTCACTGGTTAACTTTATTTAGCAAAAACTTTGACTACATGAAATGTTAAACTAAATAAAATTTCACATTATTCTATCTTTTCAGTTTGTATAAACCTACAGAGACATCCTGGGATTTTTAGTTAATATTTTATTATTATTTTTGTCTGTTTTAAATGTGTATTGCTACCTACTCAGTTGTATCCAACTCTTTGAGACCCCATGGGCTGTAGTCTGCTCGGCTCTTCTGTCCATGGGTTTCTCCAGGTAAGAATACTGGAGTGGGTTGCCATGACCTTCTCCAGAGCATCTTCCTGACCTAGGGGTCAGACTCAGGCCTTCCACATTACAGGCAGATTATTTACCATCTGAGCCACCAGGGAAGCCCCTTAAATGTGTATGTGAAATTGTATTCCACCCATTTGCTTCCCTCAGCATAGTATTAATCAAATTAATAAAATTACTTAATTGGTCAAATTACTTAAGTGGTGACTTTGCTTGCATTTTTCAGAGTAGTCCTTACTTCTGAACAGTGGCATGTGCTCTGCTGTGCTCAGTCGCTTAGTCATGGCTGACTCTTTGTCACTCCGTGGACTATTGCCCGCCAGGCTCCTTTGTCCATGTACAGTGGCATAGAGAAATCCAAAATAACTGATTAAGAATCATAAATAATGTCCAAAATAGGAACATTGTCCCTAAATTCATTTGATTTTGGTTATATATTGATATTAAAAACAGAATAATTACCTTCATATAACTGCTCTTTCATTGGTGTCTTTCGTAGACCAAACACACCTTATGTTTATAAAAATGTTCTCCAAATTCTCTTAAGGCCACCTGGCCAGGTTCTGGCTATGAACATTTTATGTAGTGTGACAGACTTCTTTGTGAATTGTTAATGTGCATTTTCTGTATTCCCAAGTGTTTCCATTTTCTAGGATGCAATTTCTGTTCTCTGTGAGTCCGTTCAGAAAGCTCAATCACATTTCATATCTAGTGCTAGTATGTCCTGAACCACTTCTAAATAATCTCATCTTTGAATATCACCTTGATCTTGTTGAGATTAAATTTAAGACAGAAGTATATCTTGTAGGAACTAATTTCTGACAGATACTTGGAAAGAGGGGAAAGCATTTCTCCTGCACCTAATGGAAGGAAGGAGATTGTGCAGGAGGAATTTGCATACAGGTTGTGAAGATTTTTATAGTGCTTCACTATACATCTGAAAATTCACATAAAATAAATTGGCTATCCTGAAAAGTTTCCAAGAACTATAACAGGTGCCATTTGAATTTGAAGTCTGATTTAACTCAAGTTTAAAAAATGTGACATTCTGATAAAGTACATTCATTCTACTGCCATGCGACCTGGGTTTGGATCCCAGCTGGACCATTTACTGTCTTTGTGATCTTAGGCAACTTATCTCTCTGAGCATCAGTTTCTTCATCTGTAAAATGGGCAGTATTCCATTTGACAGATTTTATAGACTTATCTATTTTATAGGCTTATTTTGAGGCTAAAAGAAGTTAATATTTATAAAATACCTATCTTTGTAAAGTTTAGAAAGAAAAAACTTGAAAATTTTCTTCATTGTGGCTGCAATATGTGTGTTTAGAATTATTTTCATGCATGTTTCTATGTCAGTATTTTTCTGATGAGGTTCCTTTACTTATGGTAGAAAGAAACCAAAACTTCAAAAAAAAATAAAAGGAGACTGTAAAAAGTCCAGAACTTCCTATTTCTGCTTTTAAATTTTTACAGTCAATTGACACAGGATAGATCAGTGTGGGCAACAAATCAGTGGTTTCATATGCATGAAGGAAATTGAGTGTTTTAAGTTAAAAAGTAGATTTTTTTTCTACAACTCTCTTCTCTAGCACAAAGATAAATTTCACAGGACCTATTTCTAGATTCTTTCTTTCAAATAATCAGTGATCAAAATGTGTGTCTTTATTGTTTTAATCTGATTACAATGAAAAGAATATATTTGGTTGGATTGGAGTGTATTCATATTAAAATTACTAAAGAAAATGTAGCCAATTAACAGGATGCAAATTCATTTAGATCCTCTCACTGATTTTAGTGTGGAAATAAGTTTCAAATTTAGAGAAGAGTATACTCTTTAAATGTTAACTCTACTTTTGCAAGATGAATTCATGGGCTGGTTTTTGTATGAACCAAAAATTGTGTTCAATTTGGGGTGAAGTTTTGTCCACAGGGGCCTGCTATGCTATTAAAAAAGTAAAGTTATTTAGGTTTAAACTTCTCACTGTTACAATTACTGTCAATTAATGTACAATTAATGTCAATTAATGTCTTTGAATGTAGAAATGGAGAATGGGAAGACTTAAAGATGACTTCCATTTTGTGGCTTGGCAATTGGGTGAATGTTGGTAACATTTAACAAAAATAGGAAACATGAGACTACTGGGGAAACATGATGAATTCAACATCAGATGTATAGCAGTTGAGGTGCTCATACCACATCTGATTAAGGATATGAAGTAAGCAGCTGGACAGAAGGGATACAACTTTGGAGCTGTATGAGCTAGAGATGTTAATTAGCTGTGGTGGCTCAGACAGTAAAGAATCTGCCTGGAATGCGGGATACCTGGGTTTGATCCCTGGGTTGGGAAGATCCCCTGGAGGAAGACATGGCAACTCACTCCAGCATTCTTGCCCGGAGAATCGCCATGGACAGAGGAGCCTGGCAGGCTATATTCCATAGAGTTGCTAGAGTTGGACATGACTGAATGACGAAGCACAAGGTCATGCACACACAAGAATATAGATGGTACCTGAAGCCATGTCTAAAGACAAGACTGTTCATGAGGATTATATAATGTGAGTCAAAAATCAGATCTTGGGCAGAGCCCTGAGGAAGATGGGAAAAGGTTAGATGAAAAGCCAGCAAAGTGAACTTAAAGTGGTTAGAAATCTAGTATAATATTGTGTAAATTAAAGAAGTGCAAAAGGATAAAATAGTCACAGTGCCAAAAACATCCATATATTATTTTTATAATAGAATATGATTCAGGATCTAAATGAAATAACTTCATGTAAGGAAAACACCAGATAAGTGATTAAGTTAATCACAATTTTAAACCCTTCTCATTTTGTAGACAGCATGTTAAACTTTGCAAGAAAGTACAAGTAGTTTAATCCAACTGAAAAGACTTTATGAATTTAGAGAGTGTTGTAACTGAATGTTTATAACTATCTATTCCTTTTATAGATATAAGGTTAAGGCCTAGAAGGGGAAGCGATATGCATAATGCCACACCAACAGTAAATGGAAGAGCAGGCCAAGAGTTAAGGATTCCTGAATCTCAATATTTGTTTAGATAAAAAAAAATCATTAAAGCCAAAATAAAAGTTTACAATAATGAGGTTGCATTAACATTACTCAGACAGTAATGATGACATGAAGTGCATAAGAAAAATCAATGGCCTATAAAAGAGAAGTAATAAGCAAGTCATAATATCCCAGCAGAAATAGGGAAAAGGATTTGTTACCTGTCTGGGAATGATGGAAGTATTATAAGGTCTGTCTAGAGGTAGAATGATGACCTTCTGTTTCCCTTTTGTCATGTTGAGAGGTACCTGCCACAGAAAATCACAGTCTTCTAAGTCTCTGCTCATAATCTTTCTGAGCTTTATTCTAAGTATCAGTTGTGCTCAACATAAGATAAACAGATGGAGCTTCAGGTATGATCTATACCTATAATTGGAGATGGGCAACACTGATAAACAAGGTGAAAGATATATAATCAAATAAATAAACTGATTATTTAATCCTTAATATTATATCCAAGAACAAATTTTATTTGAAGAGTAATGAGGGTAAGGAGGATCATAGAAATTGTATTCTTAGATTTGTGAGACTGAAGAGGAGTCATTCCTGCTTTCACAAAACAATGAGTTTCATTGTGTTGTCTGAGGAAGCAAAATTCATTAAAAAAAAAGTCATCTAGTTATAGAGCAATAAGTATTGAAATTTTAAGGAAGTGTCTTATAGTCTCTGGCATTTAATAGAAGAGTGTGTCTGTGCACATAATCTCCAACTTTATATGAACATAATAAATGAAAAATATTGGCTTAACACTTTATACTCATTGACAGTAACTACTAAAATATGATCTCTAGAATTTCCCTGGTGGTTCAGTGGTTGAGACTCTGTTTCCCCTATAGGGGCATAGGTTCTATCTCTGGTTGAGGAAGTTCCACATACTAACCACATTTGTTGTTATTCTTGTAGTTCAGTTACTAAGTCGTGTCCAACTCTTTGTGATCACATGGATTGCAGCACTCCAGGTTTCCCTGTCCTTCACAGATTTCTTTATCCTTTACTATCTCCTAGAGTTTGCTCAAACTCATGTCCATTGAGTCAGTGATGCCATCCAACCACTTCATCCTCTGTGACTGGCAAAAAGAAAAGAAAAGAAAATGTAGTCTCCTAAATACTCTGATAGTGTAACCCATTAGTAAGACATTTAAAGGAGCCCAGGGAGGCTGGTCTGTAAGCCCTGTATTACCTAACTTGCTGTTGAGTTGGCTTCCATTTCTCCCAATAGGGATGGCTGGTTAATTTAAACCTAGAGTCTATGGTCATTAAGTGTGGACTATTGGAACTACTAGAACTTCCTGGGGTACTATAAAACAAAAACAATACAAATGAACTTATTTACAAAACAGAAGTAGAGTCACAGATATAAAAATCAAATTTATGATTACCAGTGGGTCAGAGGGAGAGGGATAAACTAGAAGATTGGGATTGACATATGCACACTACTATATATGAAATAGAAAATTAATAAGGGCCTACTAAGAGCAGAGAGAGCTCTACTCAGTACTTTGTAATGGCCTATATGGAAAAAGAATCTAAAACCAAGTGGATATGTATATATAAATGACTCATGTTATATATACATATATATATATATATATATATAACAGAATGGATATATGTGTGTATATATATATATACACACACACATATACATGTATAACAGAGTAGATATATATGTGTATTTGTGTGTGTGTGTATAAAGCTGATTCACTTTGCTGCACACCTGAAACTAACACAACTTTGTAAATTAACTATGCTCCAATAAAAATAAAGAAACCAGGGGGAGAACAAGATGGCAGAGGAGTAGGCAGACATGGAGTACATCTCTCTCCATGGATACCTCATAAATACACCTTAAGACACAGAAGTGCATGCAGAACACCAGCTGAGAGTGGACAGGAGTACCTGACCAGTGGAAAAGAATATATAGAACCATGCAAAACTCAGTAGGATGGAGGAACTAGGAGGAAAAACAAGTCTTAGTAGGACCGGACCTATCCTTGGCAGGTGGGAAAATTGAAACAGGAGTCCAGTCCCCACATCGGAGCAGTTGTCTGAGCCAGAGGAGAAACTTTTAAGGCTGAGAGTGAAACAGCTGACCTGTGGCAGCCACAATGGAATGAGAATCAGACAATCCTTGTTGCAGACATACATACCCCATTGCTGGTCCCCTGGAAGGCACAGCAGTTGAGAGCTGGAGTTTAGGGATTGTGGAGGGCTGCTGTTGACTGCAGAGAGACAGATCAAGGGAGTGTGTGGGAGAAGATTGTGGTGGGAAATACCCATGGGAAAAATCCAGGCAGTCATTGGCTTGACTCTGTAACTGCCATTTGCTTGGGGTTCATCTTTGGTTTCTCATTTTTGGATATCTGTCTTAATCTCCCTTAATGCCATAACAAACCACTTGTGGAATCTTCATTCCTGACCAGAGATCATGCCTTTGGAGTGGGAGCACTGACTCCAAGACCCTAGAGTGTCAGAGAACTAACCCTAGGGAGTATCAAATAGTGAGAACTCACACAAATGAAATCACTTGAATATAAGACCCAGCATCACCCAACCACCAGTAACACCCTGCCCAGGGTCTAAACAACAAACAAAACAAAAATACAAACCCAATAATCAGCAGACAGGACTACCACCTCACTCAGCCTTGCCCATCAGAGGAAAAACAAGCAAACAAACAAAAACTTAGCACAAATCTCACCCTATACAAGGCTTACACAAACCACTGGACCAACCTTAGGAGGGCAGAAACTAAAAGGAAGAAAGAATTCAACCTTCTTCAAAGAAAGAATTCAACTTTCCTTGAAACCTGGGAAAAGGAGACCCCAAACACAATCAGTTAAATAAAATAATGAAAAGGCAGAGAAATACTACACAAATGAAGGAACAAACTAGAAACACAGAAGTTCAAATAAATGAAGAGGAAATAGGCAAACTACCTGAAAAATAATTCAAAATAATGATAGTAAAGATGATTAAAAACCTTGAAAAGAAAATGGATAAAATGCAAGAATCAATTAACAAAGACCTAGAAGAATTGAAGACTAAATATACAGAGACAAACAATACAATTACTGAAATTAAAAATACTCTAGAAAGAATCAATAACAGAATATCTGAAGCAGAAGAACAAATCAGTGAGCTGGAAGGTAAAATAGTAGAAATAACTTCTGAAGAGCAGAATAAAGTAAAACGATTGAAAAGAACTGAGGATAGTCTCAGAGACCTCTGGGACAATTTCAGTCAAAAGCACTAACATTCGAATTATAGGGGTCCCAGAAGAAGAGAAAAAGAAAGGGTATGGGAAAATGTTTGAAGAGATTATAGTTGAAAATTTCCCCAACATGGAAAAGGAAATAGGCAATCAAGTCCAAGAGGCACAAAGAGTCCCATACAGGATAAACCCAAGGAGAAACACACCAAGACACATGCTAATCAAACTAGCAAAGACTAAACACAAAGAAAGAATATTAAAAGCAGCAAAGGAGAAGCAACAAGTAACATACAATGGAAACCCCATACACTTAACAGCTTATCTTTCAGTAGAAACTCTGCAGGCCAGAAGGGAATGGCAGGATATATTTAAAGTACTGAGAGTGAAAAATCTACAACCTAGATTACTGTAGCCAGCAAGGATCTCATTCAAAATTGATGGAGAAATAAAAAACTTTTCAGATAAGGTAGAGTTAACAGAATTCAGTACCACCAAACCAGCTTTACAACAAATGTTAAAGGGACTTATATAGTCAAGAAATATAAGAGAAGAAAAAATTCTACAAAATTAACCCCAAACAATTAAGAAAATGGCAATAGGAACATATATATCAATAATTACTTTAATTGTAAATGAATTAAATACTCCAACCAAAAAACAGACTGGCTGAATGGATACAAAAACAAGACCCGTATGTATGCTGTCTACAAGAAACCCACTTCAAACCTAAAGACACATATAAATTGAAAGTGAGAGGATGGAAAAATACATTCCATGCAAATGGGACGCAAAATGAAGCTGGAGCAGCAATCTTCATATCAGACAAAATAGACCTTAAAATAAAGAAGATTACAAGAGATAAGGAAGGACACTACATAACGATCAAGGGATCAATCCAAGAGGAAGACATAACAATTGTAAAAATCTATGCACCCAACATAGGAACACCTCAATACATAAAACAAACACTAACAAATAAAAGGAGACATTGACAGTTACACAATAATAGTAGGAGACTCTAACACCCCACTCACACCAATAGACAGATCATCAAACAGAAAATTAATAAGGAAACACAAGTCTTAAATGATACATTAGATGAGATGGATCTCATCGATATCTTCAGGACAGTCCATCCAAATGTAGAAGAACACACCTTCTCTCAGGTGCACATGGAATCTTTTCCAGGATAGCCCACATCTTGGGTCACAAATCAAACCTCAGTAAATTTAAGAAAATTTAAATCATATCAAGCATCTTCTCTGACCACAATGCTATGACACTATATGTCAATTACAGGAAAAAAACTGTAAGACGAAACACAAACATATGGAGATTAAACAACACATTTCTAAATAACCAACAGGTTACTGAAGAAATTAAATGGGAAATAAAAAAAATTTCTAGAAACAAATGACAATGAAAACACGACAACTCAAAACCTATGGGATACAGCAAAAGCAGTTCTAAGAAGGAAGTTTATAGCAATACGATATCATCTCAAGAAACAAGAAAAACATTGAATAGACAACCTAACTTTACACCTAAAACAATTGGAAAAAGAAGAAGAACAACAAAAAAAACCCCAAATTAAAAGGAGGACAGAAATCATAAAGACCTGAGTAGAAATAACTGAAAAAAAAATGAAAGAAACAATCAGTTCAGTTCAGTTCAGTTGCTCAGCCATGTCCGACTCTTTGTGACCTCATGAACTGCAGCACGCCAGGCCTCCCTGTCCACCACCAATTCCCGGAGTCTACTCAAACCCATGTCCATCGAGTCGGTGATGCCGTCCAGCCATCTTGTCCTCTGTTGACCCCTTCTCCTCCTGTCCCCAATCCTTCCCAGCATTAGGGTCTTTTCCAATGAGACAACTCTTTGCATGTGGTGGCCAAAGTATTGGAGTTTCAGCTTCAACATCAGTCCTTCCAATGAACACCCAGGATGGGTCTCCTTTAGGATGGACTTGTTGGATCTCCTTGCAGTCCAAGGGACTCTCAAGAAGTCTTCTCCAACACCACAGTTCAAAAGCATCAATTCTTCAGTGCTCAGCCTTTTTCACTGTCCAACTCACACATCTATACATGACTACTGGAAAAACCATAGCCTTGACTAGACGGACCTTTGTTGGCAAAGTAATGTCTCTGCTTTTCAATATGCTATCCAGGCTGGCCATACCTTTCCTTCCAATGAGTAAGCATCTTTTGATTTCACAGCTGTAATCACCATCTACAATGATTATGGAGCCCCCCAAAATAAAGTCTGACAGTGTTACTACTGTTTCCCCATCTATTTCCTATGAAGTGACCGGACCTGATGCAATGATCTTAGTTTTCTTAATGTTGAGCCTTAAGCCAACTTTTTCACTCTCCTCTTTAACTTTCAGCAAGAGGCTTTTTAGTTCCTCTTCACTTTCTGCCATAAGGGTGATGTTGTCTGCATATCTGATGTTATTGATATTTCTCCTGGCCATCTTGATTCAAGCTTGTGCTTCTTCAAGCCTAGTGTTTCTCATGATGTATTGTGCATATAAGTTAAATAAGCCTGGTGACAATATACAGCCTTGACATACTCCTTTTTCTGTTTGGAACCAGTCGGTTGTTCCATGTCCACTTCTAACTGTTGCTTCCTGACCTGCATACAAACTGCATACAAGTTTCTCAAGAGACAGGTCAGATGGTCTGGTATTCCCATCTCTTTCAGAATTTTCCACAGTTTATTGTGATTGACACAGTCAAAGGCTTTAGCATAGTCAATAAAGCAGAAATAGATGTTTTTCTGGAATTCTCTTGCTTTTTTGATAATCCAGTGGGTGTTGGCAATTTGATCTGTGGTTCCTCTGCCTTTTTAAAAACCATCTTGAACATCTGGAAGTTCACGGTTCATGTATTGCTGAAGCCTGGCTTGGAGAATTTTGAGCATTACTTTACTAGCGTGTGAGATGAGTGCAATTGTGCGGTAGCTTGAGCATTCTTTGGCATTGCCTTTCTTTGGGATAGGAATGAAAGTTGACTTTTTCCAGTTCTGTGGCCATTGCTGAGTTTTTCAAAATTTGCTGGAATATTGAGCACAGAACTTTCACAGCATCATCTTTTAGGATTTGAAATAGCTCAACTGGAATTCCATCACTTCCACTAGCTTTGTTTGTAGTGATGCTTTCTAAGGCCCACTTGACTTCACCTTCCAGGATGTCTGGCTCTAGCTGAGTGTGAGTGACCACACCGCCATGATTATCTGAGTTGTGAAGATCTTTTTTGTACAGTTAAGATTAATAAAACTGAAATGTGGTTCTTTGAGAAGATAAACAAAATTGACAAACCTTTAGCCAGACCCATCAAGAAAAAAAGAGAAGAATCAAATCAATAAAATTAGAAATGAAAAAGGAGAAGTTACAACAGATGATGCAGAAATTCAAAAGATTATAAGAGACTATATGAACAACTATATGGCAATAAAATAGATAACCTGGAAACAATGGACAGATTCTTAGAAAAGTTCAATCTTCCAAGACTGAACCAGAAAGAAATAGAAATTATGAACAGCCCAAATACAAGCACTGAAAGTGAAGCTGTGTTCAAAAGTCTCTCAAAAAACAAAAGCCTAGGACCAGATGGCTTCACAGTAAAATTCTATCAAAATTTAGAGAAGAACTAATGCCTATCCTTCTAAAAACTTTCAAAAAATTTCAGAGGAAGAAATACTTCCAAACCCATTCTACAAGGTTACCATCATCCTGATACCAAAACCAGACAAAAACAACACAAAAAAAGAAAACCACAGGCTAAGATCACTAATGAACATAGATGTGAAAATCCTCAACAAAATTTTAGCAAACAGAATTCAGCAACACATCAAAAAGCTCGTATACCATGATCAAGTTGGATTTACTCCAGGGATGCAAGGATTCTTCAATATACACAAATCAGTCAACGTGATACACCATATTAACAGATTGAAAGATGAAAGCCATTTGATAATCTCAGTCAATGCAGAAAAAGCCTTCGACAAAATTCAGCATGTATTTATGGTTAAAACTATTCAAAAATGGGCATAGAAGGATCCTACCTCAACATAGTAAAGGCCAAATAAGATAAAGCTACAGCAAACATTATTCTCAGTGGTGAAAAACTGAAAGCATCCCCTCTAAGTTCAGAGACAAGACAGGGGTGTCCACTTCACCACTATTATTGAACATATTTCTGGAGGTCCTAGCTACAGCAATCCAGAAAAGAAAAGTAAATAAATGGAATTCAGATTGGAAAAGAAGTTAAGCTCTCACTGCTTGCAGATGACATGATACTGTATGTAGAAAACCCTAAAGATAGTATCAGAAAATTACTAAAGCTCATCAGCGAATTCAGCAAAGTTGCAGAATACAAAATAAATACACAGAAATCACTTGCATTTCTATATACTAACAATGAAACATCAGAAAAAGAAATAAAGGAATCAATCCCATTCACCATTGTAACAAAATTAAATATTTAAGAATAAACTTACCTAAGGAGACAAAATAACTGTACACAGAAAATTATAAGACACCAATGAAAGAAATCAAAGACAACATAAACAGAGGGAGAGATATTCCATGTTCCTGGGTAAGAAGAATCAATATGATGAAAATGACTATACTACCAAATGCAATCTACAGAGTCAACACAATCCCTATCAAATTACCAATGGCATTTTTCACAGAACTAGAACAAAAAATTTCACAATTCATACAGAAATACAAAAGATCCCGAATAACCAAAGCAGTCTTAAGAAAGATGAATGGAGATGGAGGAATCAACCTTCCTGACTTCAGATTATACTACAAAGATACCGTCATCAAGACAGTATGGTACTGGCACAAAAACAGAAATATAGACCAATGGAACACGATCAAAAGCCCAGAAATAAACCCATGCACCCATGGGTACCTTATTTTTGACAGAAAAGGCAAGACTATACAATGTGGAATAGACAGCCTCTTCAATAAATTGTGCTGGGAAAACTGGACAGCTACATGTAAAAGAATGAAATTAGAACACTTTCTAACACCATACACAAAGATAAACTCAAAATGGATCAAAGATCTAAGCATAAGACCAGAAACTATAAAACTCCTAGAGGATAACATAGGCAAAACACTCTCTGACATAAACCAAAGTGGGATCCTACATGACTCACCTCCCAGAATATTGGAAATAAAAGCACAAATAAACAAATGGGACCTAATTAAAATTAAAAGCTTCTGCACAACAAAGGAAACTATAAGCAAGGTGAAAAGACAGCCTTCAGAATGGGAGAAAATAATAGCCAATGAAGCAATGGACAAACAATTAATCTCAAAAATACAATATGTAAACCCATGGTGATATCATGGCATTGTATGACAAAAACAATAAAAGGGAGGAAAAAAAAATACACAAGCAACTCCTGCAGCTCCATTCTAGAAAAATAAACGACCCAATCAAAAAGTGGGCCAAAGAACTTAACAGATGTTTCTCCAAAGAAGACATAAAAATGGCTAACAAACACATGAAAAGTTGCTCAACATCACTCATTATCAGAGAAATGCAAATCAAAACCACAATGAGGTATCACTTTACACCAGTCAGAATGGCTGCAATCCAAAAATCTATAAGGAATAAATGCTGGAGAGGATGTGGAGAAAAGGGAACTCTCTTACACTGTTGGTGGGATTGCAAACTAGTACAGCCACTATGGAAAACAGTGTGGAGGTTCCTTAAAAAACTGCAAATAGACCTGCCATATGACCCAGCAATCCCACTGCTGGGCATATACACCGAGGAAACTAGAATTGAAAGAGCCACGTGCACCCCAATGTTCATCGCTGCATTGTTTACAATAGCTAAGACATGGAAACAACCTAGATGCCCATCAACTGATGAATGGAAAAGAAAGCTGTGGTACATATACACAATGGAATATTACTCAGCATTAAAAAAAATTCATTTAAATCAGTTCTACTCAGGTGGACGGAACTGGAGCCCATTATCCAGAGTGAAGTAAGCCAGAAGGAAAAACAACAATACAGTATACTAACGCATATATATGGAATTTAGAAAGATGGTAACGAGAACCCAGCATGCGAGACAGCAAAAGGAACGCAGATTTATAGAACAGACTCGTGGACTCTGTGGATGAGGGCAAGGGTGGGATGATATGGGAGAATGGCATTGAAACATGTTAATTATCATATGTGTAATCAATCGCCAGCCCAGGATTGATGCTCGGGGCTGGTGCATAGAGATTTCCAGAGGGGAGGGAGGAGGGAGGGGGGTTCTGGAGGGGGAGCATATGTAAACCCATGGCGATATCATGTCATTGTATGGCAAAATAATTTAAAAAAAAAAAAGAACACTTCCTAACATCATACACAAACATAAACTCAAAATGGATTAAATTAAATACCTAAATGTAAGACCAGAAACTATAGAACTCTTAGAGGAAATCATAGGCAGAACAGTTGATGAGATAAATCAAAGCAAGTTCCTCTATGACCCACCTCATAGAGTAGCAGAAATAAAAACAAAATTAAACAAGTGGGACCTGATTAAACTTAAAAGCTTTTGTACAGCTAAGGAAACTGTAAGCAAGGTGAAAAAACAACCCTCAGAATGGGAGAAAATAATAGCAAATGAAACAACTGACAAAGGATTAATTTCCAAAATATACAAGCAGCTTATACAACTTAATACCAGAAAAACAAACAACCCAATCAAAAATTGGGAAAAAGACCTAAAGAGACATTTCTCTAAAGAAGACATATAGATGGCTAACAAATACATGAAAAGATGCTCAACACTGCTCATTATTATAGAAATAGAAATCAAAACTACAGTGAGATATTATCTCACACCAGTTAGAACGACCATCATCAAAAGTCTACAAACAACAAATGCTGGAGAGGGTGTGGAAAAAAGGGAATGCTCTTGCACTGTTGGCGGGAATGTAAATTAATACAGCCACTACGGAAGACATAATGGAGATTCCTTAAAAAACTAGAAATAAAACCACCATATGACTCATCAATCCCACTCATAGGCATATACCCTGAGGAAACCAAAATTGAAAAAGACACATCTAGCCCCTTGTTCACTGTAGCACTATTTACAATAGCTGGAACATGGAAGCAACGTAGATTTCCACTGATAGATGAATGGATAAAGAAGTTGTGGTACATATACACAATGGAATGTTACTCAGCCTTAAAAACAAGCACATTTGAGTCAGTTCTAATGAGGTGGGTGAACCGAGAACCTATTATACAGAGTGAAGTAAGTCAGAAAGAGAAAGATAAGTATCATATTCTATATATACAGAATTTAGAAAAATGGCACTGAAGAACTTATGTACAGGGCAACAATGGAGAAACAGACATAAAGAATAGACTTATGGACATGGGGAGGGGGAAGAAAGGGTGAGATATATGGAAAGAATAACATGGAAACTTACATTACCATATGTAAAATAGATAGCCAATGGGGATTTACTGTATGGCTCAGGAAACTTAAACAGGGAAGAAAATAATTGCTCATTATTCTGCTCAAAATTCTGTAAAACACATTGCTCAAAATTCTGTAAAGCAATTATTCTTCAATAAAAGTAAATAAATTAAGAAAAAAAACAAAACCAAAAACGAAAAAACCAAAAAACCTGGTAATGACAGCCTGTGGCCCCAAGGTCAAATGTGGCATGTTACCTACCAATAAAATTTCATAGCGATACAGCCACATCCATTCACTACTTGTTGTCTGCGGCTGTTTCATGTTACAATGGCAGAGTTAATTAGTGACCAAAGAGACTATGATGTACAAGGTAAAATATTTACTATCTGACCTTTTGAGAAAAATGTTACCTCTGCCATAAAGGAAGATATTCAAAAGATTAGCAAGATGGGGATTTTGAAATGATTCTATGTGCAGCCTGTTTGACTACACTAAAAATACTACTACAACTTATCTTTCATTTTACAGGGGATATTTTGACATGTTTTAGAGCCTGAGACCTAGCAATTTTGATATGGTAGACCCGCGACTTTTCATGGGAATTGGCTGTGACCTGCTGATGTTTACGTGTATTCCTAAGTCTTACTAAAAGAATATGACTTAACCAGATATAATTAGCATAATGCAATCATATGAAATACTATCATGATATTCTCTGGGGTACAAGAATGTGTCTGCAGACTCTATGAGGACAGAGATGAGGAGAATATAAACAACCCCGAGATAAGACTGAGAGGATAGATTCTGCACCTGCCAGGTAAAGGTCACCCTCTTCTGATTGTCTTCACATAAAGTAGGATGAAGAAAAAAAATCTTCATCAGCTTAATGGATACACAGATGCATACCACGTACAAGGGGCACCAATGATTTGTATCAGTAAAGATACCATATTTGCAATGGGGTGTGTGATTGATGTCATTCTTTGATTAAGTTTATGATGAGCTACTGTCCAAAATCCATTAGGTCCCTATATTAGCCCAAGAGTTGAGTTATTCAGGAATATAATAGGAACTAACACCCCTGCATCTTTCAGGTATTTACTCTTGGTATTAATCTTTGGAATTCCTCTAGAAATGCATATATTTATTATTATTTATTCTGAAAGATGTAGTTATTTTTCCTCTTTTCTATGAAAGCTTTTATTACTGCTATACCCATCAGAGCCTAAACTCTACACTTATTGAGATTCTAGGGAGAGTGAGCCTATAGTTTAAAGATACCTTAAATAGCAAAATTTGAACAATGTCTTCCAAGTGCTCTTGTTTGTAAATCTATTTAGAATCAAGCTTAAAAATCACCACCAGCAAATCATTTTTGTACCCTCTATGGCAACTGAACTTTCTTCTATTTAATTTTCCAGCACTGCTTTATTATAAAGTTTAGATTTAAAAAACAATAAGCTATTTGTATCGTAAGCTGAACAGAATAAGAATCACAGAGTAGACTTGAAGCAATCTCTTCTGAGGGTGGCAAGAAAAATAGACATTTCAACTTTGCCTTTAGATTTGCAGTCAGGTTGATGGAAACAAATAGCCCCGGGTCATTCACCTTAAAACCTAAATAAAGCAACAATTGGCCAACCAGAGGTGTAGACTTGGTATAGAATTTAAAGACTCAAGAGACAGTTTTCTATGGCATGTTAACCTGAGGTATCCTCTAATGCACATTAATGAAGTCTCCTTTATGTACGGTTGGGAAGGTCCCCTGGAGGAGGAAATGGCAACCCACTCCAGTATTTTTTGCCTAGAGAATCCCATGAACAGAGGAGCCTTGGCGGGCTACAGTCCATGGGGTTGTAAAAGTCAGACACGACTGAGCGACTAATAGTATAATAGCTCTCAGAACCACACACACACACACACACACACACACACACACACACACACACACACACACACACATGCACTCTGATGGCTGTGAAGTGTGTTCTCCAAAGTAAAAGAAACTCAGAGGCTTCCTTGGTGGTCCAGTGGTTAAGAATCCACCTTTCCATGCAAGGGACACCAGTTAGATCCCTGGTCTGTTAGGATCCTACATGCCTCAGAACAACAAAGTCTCTGCACTGTAACTACTAAGCCCGTGTGCTGCAAACACTGAAGCTAGTGTGCCCTGAGAGCCCGTGCTCCACAGCAAGAGCCACCACAATGAGAGGCCCGTACATGCAAGGAAGTGTAGCCCTTGCTCTCTGCAACTAGAGAAAGCCTGCATGCCGCAATGAAGAACCAGCACAGCAAAAATAAATAAATATATAAATAAATATATCTTAATAAAAAAGAAACTCATAATGGTCTCTCAGGTCCATAGGACTTATTGTAAGATGGACTACTTGCAAGACTCCAAATATGTCTGATTTCCACAATTCCCCACTCTGGCTGATGAATGAAAGTGGGCATGGTGAGTCCTGGAGATTACCGTCAACTGAGAGCCAACTGCTGATAATGTCTCCTGGAGACACCACCTTCTACATTCAGGTGTCCGATCGTAACCCATTTGCCAGTATTAACCCACTGAGTCATGCATTCTTGAATGAAGCCTAGAGAAATAGAAAGTTCTGAAGCACCAGATCCAGGCTGCTCTCTCTTTCCTCCTTCAATTTTTATACTCACATTATTTCTACTTTGTCAAAACACATTGTCTTGTTGGTCTGTGTGGATACTTGGAGGATCTGTGCAAGAATTTCAATTTATATAGCTGCCATTCTCCCTGAACTTCTGGAAATCCTCCAACATTCTCTTAAAACTCACTCTTTCTGAAAGAAAATACTTCCTTGGTTAAAAAAAAATGTTATTTCCTAAGGCATAAAATAATGTCCATGGTCCTTGTCCTGGCATGCTGTGTTCTCCATGGCTTTTTAAAGAAATTTTGATTTCATCCAAGGAGGACTACTAGGAAAAAAAGAGAAAAAAAGGCCAATCCAGTTTTGTTCTGGAATAACCTAGCTAATGCTATTTTTCAGCCTAATCCATCTGTGGTCAGCTTTCACTTCACTGATTTATTCCCTAGCCTTTTGTATAGTTCAGTTTAGTTTCCACTTTTTCTTTCAGATCTTCTCTTAATATCTGGTACAGAGTATTCTAAGTTTTTTTTTGCATTTAATCTAGCCACCATCAGTTTATATGCACATACAATATGATATGTTTCTCTGTGATTCTCCATATATGTATATTTATCTTTCTGTTGACACACACACATATATAAACATGACTATGTATCTAGTACCTAATTATTAGTATTTGTTCATTTATTTATTTATTTTTTACCCAAGTTGTCTGACTGCAGAGCCTGTGTTTTAAATCATTTCGCACCCTGCCTGTCATGTGATGATCTCATTGCTCTCTTCCATGCCAATGGCAAGCTTCAATAAATAAAAATGGCTCCCTTTCCTGTAAAGCTTTGGCATTATATCATCTTCCTTTGCTATACAGCACTCCAGGAAATCCTTTGAAATTAATCATAGCACTCATGGTAAAGCCTATCTCCTATCCCTGATTGCTAAACTTTAAGCTTCTATCCCTGATTGCTAAACTTTAAGCTTAGTAAGGACAGGGCACATTTCTTAGATCTGCTTTAATCCTTGTGCTTAGAATAACACATGCACACAAGAAGTGCTTCATTTATGTTTGTTATCAGGATGTTGATAATGGTTTAAATTTGCTCAAAGCTAAAAGTTATTTTACAGTTCCTTAAAAATTCTTCTGGCAAATTATCCTCCAATTTCCTTTTCCTGAATAAGTTTGAGCTCTTATAAAATCCACAGCGATGTGCTATGAACCGACAGCTTTGTTTCTTCATATCTGTCTTTTCTATCACAATATCCCAAAGTGGAAATCACAAGTTTCTGTTTGTTGATTAGCTCCTTGTCCTAGAATCATAACACATTGTTTGATTTCTGTTAAAAGACCAATGTTTTCAGGGTTGATTGTTGCATAAAATGAATCATTAGCTTCTTTGAAAATTGAGAAATGTATTTTACAACTAATATCTATTGTTAGAAAAATGTGAGCTTTTTGACCTTACTAGTCACTTTGTAAGGGTTTTTTTTTTTTTTTTAAAGAGGGTAATGTAACAAAAGTCAAGTCATGTAAATTTTTTAATAAAAAATTTGGGGTGAGATTTATTGTTCTATAACTGGTTAGTGCTCTGCATTTTCAAATGAATGGTACATGAGTAGTTTCCACCATTTTGAGATAGATACAGCTATTTTGGATCTTAGCAAAATGAAAAAATGTTGTTTCTTTACAAAGCAGATAACACAAAAATATTTACCTAATTTCAATAACACATCTGATGTTCTTAACATTTGTAAATTATCTAGTTTGAAAACATTTAAAATTTTATTTAGCACTTTTCTGATCTTACATTATTTATATTTTGGCCAAGACAGAAAAAGTGTGCAAACTGTAGTTATGAAATACATACAAAAATATATTGTTTTTTCCAATTTATTAAATTGAAGCCAAAAGTAGTCATGAAAGATATCCATTTCCTTAATTCAGTATGTATAGATATTACTTAAGATTTTAAATGGCACTAAATTACATGTCACAGGGAGGTCAGCAGGCAAGTTAATAAGATGTATTGTTGTGAATTATCTTTATGACATCGTTAATTATCTGAGCTTTCAAATAATGGAATAAGGTATAAGATTCATTTGTTGAAATTTATTCCACAAAGGTTGTAGCATTTTGAATTTGGTTTTCCTCACTAAGTTTTTCTAAATCTACTCTAGTAAGGAAATATATCATTGTAGGGAATAAAATATGTGCATTGTTTTCAGGCTCTATGTACTCCTGTGAGAAACCACAATGACATTCTATCCTAAAGCAAAAAGGTCTCTATTCTATAGAAGTGGGAGAAATTTCAAAAGTTACGGAACTCAACAAACATTGTGCTTCTGCTTTTAAAAATGTGCTTAATGACAGAGAAAACTCACCATATACTGAGAGAGGACACTCCTCTTTTGTAACTGGTGAAACCAAAATCTGCTTCCAATTTTCTTTTAACTTCCTCTCCTAAAGAATCAGAGAAGTTTACTCTATCTTTGACATAAATAACCCTTGGTGAATGTGTTAGGTCTTTTATTAGCCTTAATTTTTTAAGATTAAATAATTCTAGCCCCTTCATTTATTTTTGCTATAGGTTTAGGGTATTCTAGTTGCTTGGATCTGGCTAATTGCTAGTGTCTTTATTAGTTCTTAATATTTCATTGGCTTTGGCATTCAGATTGAATATAGCACTGTAGATATGGTTTGACCAATCAGAATAAAGCTGGCGCCTTTTATTTGTTAGGGCATCTTGTTTTTTAATTAACCTAACATAAGTATGACTCCATATTGACTGAAGCCTTGTCTAACTCAATGAAACTATGAGCCATACCATGTAGGGCCACCCAACATGGATGGGTCATGGTGGAGAGTACTGACAAAATGTGGTCCACTGGAAAAGGGAATGGCAAACCACTTCAGTATTCTTGCCTTGAGAACCCCATAAACAGTGAAAAGGCAAAATACAGGACACTGAAAGATGAATTCCCCAGGTTGTTAGGTGCTCAATTGCTAGTGCAGCTCAGTGGAGAAATAATTCCAGGAAGAATGAAGACACAGAGCCAAAGCAAAAACAACACCCAGTTGTGGATGTGACTGGTAATGGAAGCAAGATCCAATGTTGTAAAGAGCAATATTGCATAGGAACCTGGAATGTTAGGTTCATGAATCAGCACAAATTGGAAGTCCATCAAACAGGAGATGGCAAGAGTGAACATCGACATTCTAGGAATCAGCAAACTAAGATGGACTGGAATGGGTGAATTTAACTCAGATGACCATCATATCTACTGCTGTGGGCAAAAATCCCTTAACAGAAATGGAGTAGCCATCATAGTCAACAAGAATCCGAAATGCAGTACTTGATGCAATCAGAAACGACAGAATGATCTCTGTACATTTCCAAGGCAAATCATTCAACATCATGGTAATCCAAGTCTATGTCCTGCCCAGTAATGCTGAAGAAGCTGAAGTTGAACTGTTCTATGAAAACCTACAAGACCTTATAGAACTAACACCCAAAAAAGATGTCCTTTTCATTATGGGGGACTGGAATGAAAATTTAGGAAGTCATGAAACATCTGGAGTAACAGGCAAATTTGGCCTTTGAGTACAGAATGAAGCAGTGCAAAGGCTAATAGAGTTTTGCCAAGAGAACACACTGGTCATAGCAAACACCCTCTTCCAAGAACCCAAGAGAAGATTCTACACAGAGACATCTCCAGATGGTCAATACCAAAATCAGGTTGATTATATTATTTGCAGCCAAAGATGGAGAAACTCTACAATCAGCAAAAACAAGACCAGACCAGGAGCTGACTATGACTCAGATCATGAGCTCCTTATTGCCAGATTCAGACTTAAACTGAAGAAAGTAGGGATAACCACTAGACCATTCATTTATGACCTAAGTCAAATACCTTAGGATTATACAGTGGAAATGAGAAACAGATTTAAGGGATTAGGTCTGATAGACAGAGTGCCTAAGGAACTATGGACAGAGGTTTGTGACATTGTATAGGAGAAAGGGATCAAGACCAACCCCAAGGAAAAGAAATGCAAAAAATCAAAATGGCTGTCTGAGGAGGCCTTACAAATAGCTGTGTAAAGAAGAGAAGCAAAAAGCAAACAAGGAAAGGAAAGATATACTAATTTAAATGCAGAATTCCTAAGGATAGTAAGGAGAGATAAGAAAGCCTTCCTCAGTGATCACTGCAAAGAAACAGAGGAAAACAACAGAAAATTAGAGATACCAAGGAAACGTTTCATGTAAATATTGGCTTAATAAAGGACAGAAATGGTATGAACCTAACAGAAGCAGACGATATTAAGGAGAGGTGGAAAGAATATACAGAAAAACTATACAAAAAAAGATCTTCATGACCCAGATAACCATGATGATGTGATCACTCATTCAGAGCCAGACATCCTGGAATGTGAAGTCAAGTCGGCCTTGGGAAACATTACTATCAACAAAGCTAGTAGAGGTGATGGAATTCCAGTTGAGCTATTTCAGATCCTAAAAGATGATGCTGTGAAAGTGCTGCATTCAATATGCCAGCAAATTTGGAAAACTCAGGAGTTGCCACAGGACTGGAAAAGTTCAGTTTTCATCATAATCCCAAAGAAAGGCTATGCCAAAGAGTGCTCAAACTAACACACAACTGCACGCATCTCACACACTAGTAAAGTAGTGCTCAAAATTCTCCAAGCCAGGCTTCAGCATACATGAACCGTGAACTTCCGGATGTTCAAGCTGGTTTTAGAAAAGGCAGAGGAACCAGAGATCAAATTGCCAACATCTGATGGATTATCAAGAAAGCAAGAGAGTTCCCAAAAAACATCTACTTCTGCTTTACTGACTATGCCAAAGCCTTTGTGTGGATCACAATAAACTGTGGAAAATTCTGAAAGAGATGGGAATACCAGACCATTTTACCTGCCTCCTGAGAAATCTGTATGCAGGTTGGGAAGCAACAGTTAGAACTGGACATGGAACAATGACTGGTTCCAAATAGAAAAAGGAGTTCGTCAAGGCTGCATATTGTCACCCTGCTTATTTAACTTATATGCAGAGTCCATCATGAGAAGTGCTGGGCTGGATGAAGCACGAGCTGAAATCAAGATTACCAGGAGAGTTATCAATAACCTCAGATATGCAGATGTCACCACCCTTATGGCAGAAAGTGAAGAAGAACTAAAGAGCTTCTTGGTGAAAGTGAAAGAGGAGAGTGAAAAAATCGGCTTAAGCTCAACATTCAGAAAACTAAGATCATGGCATCTGGTCCCATCACTTCATGGCAAATAGATGGGGAAACAGTGGCTGACTTTATTTTCTGGGGCCCCAAAATCACTGCAAATGGTGATTGAAGCCATGAAATTAAAAGATGCTTACTCATTGGAAGGAAAGTTAAGACCAACCTAGACAGCATATTAAAAAGCAGAGACATTACTTTGTCAACAGATGTCCATCTCACCAAGGCTATGGTTTTTCCAGTAGTCATGTATGGATGTGAGAGTTGGACGGTGAAGAAGCTGAGTGCCAAAGAATTGATGCTTTTGACCTGTGGTGTTGGAGAAGACTCTTGAGAGTCCCTTGGACTCAGTCCTGGGTGTTCACTGGAAGGACTGATGCTGAAGCTGAAACTCCAATACTTTGGCCACCTGATGTGAAGAGCTGACTTATTTGAAAAGACTCTGATGCTGGGAAAGATTGAAGGAGGGAGAAAAAGGCGACCAGAGAGGATGAAATGGTTGGGTGGCATCACTGACTCAGTGGATATAAGTTTGAGTAAACTCTGGCAGTTGGTGGTGGACAGGGTGGCCTAGCGTGCTGCAGTCCATGGGGTCGCAAAGAGTTGGACATGACTGAGTGATTGAATTGAACTGAAGTTTGACTCAGATCATCTTAGTAACAGTATTGTACCATGTGCTTGTGTGCATGTGTTATCAGTCATGTCCATCTCTTTCTTACCCCATGGACTGTAGCCCCCCAGGCTCCTCTGTCCATGGGATTTTCCAGGCAAGAATACTGGAATGGGCTGCCATTCCCTTTTCTAGGGGATCTTCCCAGTCCAGAGATCCACCCTGTGTCTCCTATGTTTCCTGCATCTGTAGGTGGATTCTCTACACCTGAGTGACCTGAGAAGCCCTTATTATAATGTTAGACTCTCATAATTGAATAATCTGCCCAATGCAAACCCAATGTCTTGACTAGTTATCCTGAATTATGCAATTTGTTTTGAAAATAAATCTATCTTTTCTCATAAATCTATTAAATGTCATCTTGTACTAGACAATCAAAAATATCTTAATCATTTTTGTATAATAGACAACCTAAGACATAGTATCTGCTCTATGATGTTTTTTGAGTAACTATTGCTGAACTAGATATCTTTGAATTTTCTTTTAATATGTGATTTATTAGCACTATTTTAATGTAACATTTATAGGAGATTTTATAAGTACAAATGTGGGCTCCATTCAATTCACTGACATAAATATTATATAAGACAAGGTCAAGGATAGGGCTTGATAACAATCCATCAGGGACTCCCGAGGGCTTCAATTAAATTCCACAAGCATTTATCAGTGCTGAATTATGTGGCAGTCCAGTGTAGGTCTGAACAATATGTTTCCTGCAAAAATTGCACAGGGTAGTTTGACACAATCCTATTAATCAACACTGATTGGGTGCAATGATTCAACTGTTAATTCATCTATCTATACCATCATTTATATCTCATTTCACCTTATACTTATAAAGCTATTATTTGAGATACTTTGATGTATCAAGATAAACTATGCCTTCAGCATTCATATAATCTGCCAGCATGAAAATGTAAAAAAATATATTAAGTTTTATTTTAATAATTGATTCATAATAAAACTACCTCCAGGAGGCTGTAGAGTTTGGCATTAAAAAGTTCCACATTTAATCAGCTCCTCCAACTACTGTCCTTGTGATCTTAGATGAGTTACTTAACATTTCTTTTTAAAATTTTCATTTTATATTATAGTTGATTAACAATGTTGTGTTATTTTCAGGTGTACAGCAAAGAGATTCAGTTAATACATGTATGTATTCCTTTGCAAATTATTTTCCCACTTAGATTATTACAGAATACTGAGCAGAGTTCCCTATGCTATACATCAGGTCCTTATTGGTTATCTACTTTAAATATAGCAGTGTATACACAGAAATCCCAAACTCCCAATCTTTCCCTTCCCTTCTACCATTACCCACCCGCCCCGTAACCATAAATGCATTCTCTAAGTCTGAATTTGTTTCTGTTTTGTAACTAATTTTGCTTGTATCATTTTTAAAGATCCTGCATGTAAGAATATCATATGATATTTGTCTTTCTCTTTCTGACTTACTTAGTGTAATACTCTCTAGGTCCACCCATGTTTCTTCAAATGGCATTATTTCATTCATTTTAATGGTGGAGTAGTAGTCCATGGCGTATATGTACAACATCCTCTTTATTCACTCGCCTGTCAGTGGACGTTTAGGTTGCTTCCATGTCTTGGCTATTGTAAACAGTGCTGCAATGAACACTTGTGTGCATGTATCCTTTCAGATCATGTTTTACCTCTAGATACATGCCAAAGAATGGGATTGATGAGTTATTTAAAATTTTTAACCTCGACTCTTTCCTCACTTGTAAAGTCAAAATACCTGAGAGAAGTGTTTGGCAGATTCAATAAGATAATCAACTCTTTCAGGTCAGTTTCCTTGGGAAATAGATTCTGAAACTTTGATATTTGCATTACAGAATAATGGAGAAACTCCTGGGAATCAATATCGGTAGGAGATTGAAGAAACTGTAGAAAAGTGAGTTGCTTTGCCATTGTAGCAGAAGAGCCAGATGATTCCAAGGGAGACTCTAGAGCTGGGATGTCTGTAAATTCTCAATCAGAGCAATGGGGCGGGTCTTTGCAGTACTGCCTGGACCAATCATTGGATGCAAGTAAGCCCTCGGAAAGGAGGCATAGTCTTGGGTGGGCATTTTCCTTTGACATGGGCAATACTAGACAGCAACATAATTGTGAGCTCTTGACAGCCAACACTTCTGTCACCACAGCCTACACTACAAGTTCCAAAGTAATTATTATAAATTCCTCTTACATATTAACTGAATATAGTGTGTGTGTGTGTGTGTGTGTGTGTGTGTGTGTGTGTGTGTGTGTGTGTGTGTGTGTGTGT
>ML660786.1:5553676-5704269 GCA_007570785.1 Antilocapra americana | reverse complement strand
TGTGTGTGTGTGTGTGTGTGTGTGTGTGTGTGTGTGTGTGTGTGTGTTTGCACTCAGTCGCTCAGTCATGTCTGACTCTTTGTAGCCCCAAGGACTGTAGCCCATGAGGCTCCTTTGGTCATGGAGTTTTCCAGGCAAGAATATTGGAGTGGGTTGCCATTTCCTACTCAGCAGATCTTTCCAACTCAGGGATTGAACCTGTGTCTCTTTCATCTCCTGCCATGGCAAGTGTATTCTTTATCACTGCACTAACTTGGAAACCCAAATAATGCAAATGACCTATTATTGCTATCATAATTGTTTTTTTATTTCTTAACTCACTTTGTTCATCACTTATTTAGCTCTTTTGTTTCTTTGATCTTCTGCTTAGAATTTTTTCCTTAGGTATTTTATTAAATTAATATATTTAATATTTTCTCACTTCTCTCTAAGGAAAATCAACTTATCTTTTAAAAAATATTTATTGATTTATAACTACCATACAATTACCTGTACATTTAAAGTGTAAAACTTAACACTTTTCAGACATACACATGTACTTGTAAAAGCATCACTATAATCAAGAAAGTGAAGATTTATGTCACTGCCAAAGGATTCTTTATGCCAACTCATGAGCTATCTTCTACCTAGCCCCCAAGTAGAAATTGATACGTCTTCTGTCATTTTAGATAATTTTCCTCATTCTAAAATTTCATACAAATGAAACAAACTAGTGTGTACTTCTGTTTGAATCAGGCTTCTTCCACTCAGCAGGATTGTTGGTGTTCATTCTCTAAGTTGTGTTTGACTCTTTGCAAACTCATGGACTACAGCACACCAGACTCTTCTATCCTCCACTCTTTCCTGGAGATTAATGAAATTCATATTCATTGAGTCAGTGATGCTGTCTAACCATCCCATTCTCCATCACCCTCTTCTTCTGCCTTCAATCTTTTCCAGCATCAGGGTCTTTTCCAATGAGTCAGGTCTTTTCCAACTAGTGGGCTCTTTGAGTTAGGTGGCCAAACTATTGTAGCTTCAGCTTCAGCAACAATCCTGCCAATGAATGTACAGTGTCAATTTCATTTAGGATTAGTTGGTTTGACCTCCTTGCAGTCTAAGAGATCCTCAAGAGTCTTCTCTAACACCACAGTTCAAAAGCATCAGTTCTTTGGTGCGCAGCCTTCTTTGTGATCCAAATTTCACATCCATATGTGGTTACTGGAAAAACCACAATTCTGACCTTTGTCAGCTAAGTGATAACTCTGCTTTTTAAAACACTGTCTAAGTTTGTCAGAGCTTTCATTCCAAGGAGCAGACATCTTTTAAATTTCATGGCTATAGTCACTGTCTCAGTGATTTGGAGGCCAAGAAAATAAAATCTGTTGCTGTTTTTAGTTTTTCTTTTCTACTTACCATGAAAGATAATACCATGGGACTGGATGTCATGATCTTAGTTTTTTGAATGTTAAGCTAGCTTTTTCAGTCTCTTCTTTCATCATCATCAAGAGGCATTTCAGTTCCTCTTCATTTTCTGCCTTTAGTGATATCATTTGCATATCTGAGGTTTTTGATATTTCTCCCAGCAATCTTGATTCCAGCTTGTGATGCATTCAGCCTGGCATTTCACATAATGTACTCTGCATATAAATTAAATCACCAGGATGAAAATATCCAGTCTTGCTGAATTCCTTTCCCAATGTTGAACCAGTTATTCCATGTCTGGTTCTAACTGTTGCTTCTTGACACACATACTGGTGTCTCAAGAGACAGGTAAGTTGGCCTGGTACTACCTTCTCTTTAAGAAATTTCCACAGTTTTTTGTGAGCCACACAGTCAAAATTTAGCGTAGTCAATGAAGCAGAAGTAGATGCTTTTATAGAATTCTCCTGCTTTCTTGATGATCCAATGAATGTTGGCAATTTGAACTCTGGTTTCTCTGCTTTTCTAAATCCAGCTTGTACATCTGGAAGTTCTTGGTTCATGTACTGCTGAAGCCTAGCTTAAAGGATTTTGAGCATTACCTTGCTAGCAGGTAAAATAAGCACAATTGTACGGTAGTTTGAACATTCCTTGACATCGCCCTTCTTTGGGATTGAAATGAAAATTGACCTTTTCTAGTCCTATGACCACCGGTGAATTTTCCAAATTTGCTGGCATATAGTGAGTGCAGCACTCTCATAGCATCATCTTTTAGGCTTTTAAATAGCTCAGCTGGAATTCCATAATCTCTACTAGTTTGTTCATGATAATATTTCCTAAGGCCCACTCGACTTTGCGCTCTAGCATGTCTAACTCTAGGTGAGTGGCCATGCCATTGTGGTTATCTGGGTCATTATGACCCTTCTTCTATAGTTCTTTTGTGTATTCTTTCCACTTGTTCTTAATCTCTTTTACTTCTGTTAGGTTTTTACTATTTCTCTCCTTTATCATGCCCATCCATGCATGGAATATTTCCTTGATATCTACAATTATGTTGAAGAGATCTCTAGTCTTCTCATTCTGTTACTTTTCTCTATGTCTTTGCATTGTTAATTTAAAAAGCCCTTCTTATCTTTCCCTGCTATTCTCTGGAACTCTGCATTTAGTTGGGTATACCTTTCCCTTTCTCCCTTGCGTTTCACTTCTTTTCTTCCCTCAACTATTTGTAAAACTTCCTCAGACAACCACTTTACCTTCTTTGTTTTCTTTTTCTTCAGAATCGTTTTGATCACTACCTCCTGTACAATGTTATGAACCTCCACCCATAGTTCTTCAGGCATTCTCTCTACCAGATTTAATCCCCTGAATCTATTTGTCATGTTTACTATATCATCATAAGGTATTTGATTTAGGTTGTTCCTGAATTAGCTAGTGTTTTTACCTATTTTAACTTCAGCCTGAATTTTGCAAGAAGGAGCTCATGATGTGAGTCACATCAACTCTTTTGTTCTGCTGACTGTATAGAGTTTCTCCATCTTTGGCTGCAAAGACCATAATCAATCTGATTTTTATGTTGATTATTTGGTAATGTCCATGTGTAGAGCCTTCTCTTGTGTTGTTGGAAGAGGGTGTTTGCTATGATCAGTGTGTTCTCTTGGCAAAACTCTCTTAGCCTTTGTCCTGCTTCATTTTGTACCCCAAGGCCAAACTTACCTGTTACTCCAGATATCTCTTAACTTCATGTTTTTGCACTCCAATCCTCTATGATGAAATGTACATTCCTTTTTTTTTTTTTTTTGGTGTTACTTCTAGAATCTCTTGTAGGTCTTCACAGAACTGGTCAACTTCAGCTTCTTCTACATCAGTAGTTAGGGCATAGACTTGGATTATTGTGATGTTGAATGGTTTGTCCTGGAAATAAACTGAGATCATTCTGTCATTCTTGAGATTGCACCCAAGTACTGCTTTTCTGACTGTTTTGTTGACTAAAGAATCTCATTTTTTCTAAGAGATTCTTTCCCACAGTAATAGGTATAATGGTCATCTGAAATAAATTTGCCCAATTCCATCCATTTTAGTTCAATGATTACTATGATGTCAATGTTCACTTTTGCCATCTATTGCTTGACCACATCCAATATACCTTGATTCTTGGACCTAACATTCCAGGTTCCTATGCAACATTGTTCTTTACAGCACTGGATTTTATTTTCTCCACAAGACACATCCACAACATAGCATGGTTTCTAGCATGGTCTCCACTTTAATCCAGCTGCTTCATTGTTTCTGTAGCTTTTAATAATTGTCCTTCACTCTTCCCCAATAGCATACTGGACACTTACTGACCTGAAGGGTCCATCTTCTACTGTTATGTCTTTTTGCCTTTTCATACTGTTCATGAGGTTCTCATGGCAAGAATACTGGAATAGTTTGCCATTCCCTCCTCCAGTGGACCACATTTTGTGAGAACTCTTTACTATGACCTGCCTATCTTGGTGGCCTTGCACAGCATGACCCATAGCTTCATTGACTTATACAAGCCTCTTAGCTAGAACAAGGCTCTCATCTGAAACCAGGGAAAAGCTGTAGATTTGACTATACTAAACCTTGTCAGGAAAAAAGTCTGTGCTTTTTAATACAGTCTAGGTTTGTCACAGCTTTCCTTCCAAAGAGCAAGTGTCATTTTCAGGCATCAGTTCAGTTCAGTCACTCAGTTGTGTCTGATGCCTTGCATCCCCATGGACTGCAGCATGCCAGGCTTTCCTGTCCAGTACCAGTTCCCACAGCTTGTTCCAACTCACATCCACTGAGTCGGTGATGCTATCCAGCCATCTTATCCTCGGTTGTCCCCTTCTCCTTCCGCCTTTAGTCTTTCCCAGAATCAAGGTCTTTTCCAATGAGTCAGTTCTTTGCATCAGTTTCAGCTTCAGCATCAGTTATTTCAATGAATATTTAGGGTTGATTTCCTTTAAGAAGGACTGGTTTGATCTCCTTGTAGTCCAAGTGACTCTCAAACATCTTCTCCAGCACCACAGTTTGGAAGCATCAGTTCTTTGTCACTCAGTCATCATTATGGTCCAACTCTCACATCCACACATGACTACTGGAAAAACCAGACCTTTGACTATACGAACATTTCTTCATAAAGTAACTTCTCTGCTTTTTAACATACTGTTTAGGCTTGTCATACCTTTTCTTCCAAGGAGCGAGTGTCTTTTAATTTCATGGCTGCAGTCACCATCTACAGTGATTTTGAAGCCCAAGAAAATAAAGTCTCTCACTGTTTCCATTGTTTTCCCATCTATTTGCCATGAATTGATGGGACCAGATGCCATGATCTTAGTTTTCTGAGTGTTGAGTTTTAAGCCAACTTTTATATTCTTTCTCTTTCACTTGCATCAAGAGGCTGGGATGATATGGGAGAATGGCATTGAAACATGTTAATTATCATATGTGAAATCAATTGCCAGCCCAGGGTTGATGCTTGGGGCTGGTGCACCGGGATGACCCAGGGGCAGGGAATCTGGAGGGAGCAAGGAGGAGGGTTCTGGAGGGGGAGCATATGTATACCCATGGTGGATTCATGTCAATGTATGGCAAAACCAACACAATAAAGTAAAGAAAATTAAAAAAAAAAAAGAGGCTCTTTAGTTCTTCTTCACTTTCTGTCATAAGGGTGGTGTCATCTGCATATCTGAGGTTATTGGCATTTCTCTGTGCAATCTTGATTCCAGCTTGTGCTTCATCCAATGTGGCATTTCACATGATATACTCTGCACATAAGTTAAACAAGCAAGGTGACAATATACAGCCTTGACCTACTCCTTTCCCAATATGTAACAAGTCTGTTGTTCTATGTCTGGTTCTAACTGTTGCTTCTTGACCTGCATACAGATTTCTCATGAGGCAGGTAAAGTGGTCTGGTGTTCCCATCTCTTTAAGAATTTTCCACAGCTTGTTGTGATCTATACAGTCAAAGGATTTAGTGTAGTCAACGAAACTGAAATAGATGTTCTCCTGGAATTCTCTTGCTTTTCCTATGATCCAGTGAATGTTGGTAATTTGATCTCTGATTCCTCTGCCTTTTCTAAATCAAGCTTGAATCTCTGGAAGTTCTCGGTTCATGAACGGTTGAAGCCTGGCTTGGAGAATTTTGAGCTTTCCTTTGCTAGCATGTGAGATGAATGCAATTGTGGGGTAGTTTGAACATTCTTTGGCATTGCCTTTCTTTGGGATTAGAATGAAAACTGACATTTTCCAGTCCTGTGGCCACTGCTAAGTTTTCCAAATTTGCTAGTGTATTGAGTGCAGCACTTTCACAGCATCATCTTTTAGAATTTGAAATAGCTCAACTGGAATTCCATCACCTCACTAGCTTTGTTCATAGTGATGCTTCCTTAAGGCCCTCTTGACTTTGCACTCCAGGATGTCTCACTCTAGATGATTCTTTGGGTCACTTAAGATATTTTAGTATAGTTCTTCTGTGTATTCATGCCACCTTTTATTTATATCTTCTGCTTCTCTTCAGTCTACACTTTTCCTGTCCATTATTGTTCCCATCTTTGCATGAAATATTCCCTTAGTTTCTCTAATTTTCTTGAAGATATCTCTAGTCTTTCCCATTCTATTGTTTTCCTCTATTTCTTTACACTGATCACTTAGGTAAGTTTTCTTATCTCTCCTTGCTATTCTTTGAAATTCAGCATTCAGATGGATATATCTTTCATTTTATCCTTTGCTTTTCACTTCTCTTCTTTTCTCAGCTGTTTGTAAAGTCTTCTCAGACAATGACTTTGCCTTTCTTCTTCTTGGGGATGGTTTTGATCATTGCCTCCTGTACAATGATACAAACCTCCATCCATAGTTCTTCAGGCACTCTGTCTATCAGACCTAATCCCTTGAATCTATATGTCACTTCCACTGTATAATTGTAAGGGATTTGATTTAGATCACAACTGAATGGTCTATTGCTTTTCCCTACTGTCTTCAATATAAGTCTGAATTTTACAACAAGGAGTTCATGATCTGAACCACAGTCAGCTCCCAGTTTTGTTTTTGCTGACTGTATAGAGCTTCTCCCTCTTTGGCTGCAAAGAATGTAATCAATCTGATTTCAGTATTGACCATCTTGTGATGTCCATGTGTAGAGTCATCTCTTGTGTTGTTGGAGGAGGGTGTCTGCTATGACCAGTGCATTCTCTTGGCAAAACTCTGTTAGCCTTTGCCCTGCTTCATTCTGTATTCCAAGGCCAAACTTGCCTGTTATTCCAGGTATATCTTTACTTCTTATTTTTGCATTCCTGTCCCCTTTTCTAGTGACTCAGTTGGTTAAGATTCTGCCTGAAATGCAGGAGACCTGGATTTGACCCATGGGCTGGAAAGAATCCCTGAAGAAGAGAATAACTGCCCACTCCATTACTCTGGTTCAGTTCAGTTCAGTCACTCAGTCGTGTCTGACTCTTTGCGACCCCATGAACTGCAGCACGCCAGGCCTCCCTGTCCATCACCAACTCCTGGAGTCTACCCAAACCCATGTCCTTTGAGTTGGTGATGCCATCCAGCCATCTCATTCTCTGTCGTCCCCTTCTCCTCCTGCCCCCAATCCTTCCCAGCATCAGGGTCTTTTCCAATGAGTCAATTCTTTGCATGAGGTGGCCAAAGTATTGGAGTTTCAGTTCTAACATCAGCCCTTCCAATGAACACCCAGTACTGATCTCCTTTACAATGGACTGGTTGGATCTCCTTGCAGTCCAAGGGACTCTCAAGAGTCTTCTCCAACACCACAGTTCAAAAGCATCAATTCCTCGGTGTTCAGCTTTCTTCACCATCCAACTCTCACATCCATACATGACTACTGGAAGTTGTTGATTATCTACGTTATGTATGGTAGCGTGTATATGTTGAGACTTCTCAGGTGGTGCTTAGGGTAAAGAACCCACCTACCAATGCAGGAGATGTAGGGAGCCGCAGGTTTGATCCTTGGGTTGAGAAGATCTCCTGGAGGAGGAACTGGCAACCCACTCCAGTGTTCTTGTCTGAAGAATTCTATGGACAGAGGAGCCTGGTGATCAACTATCCATAGGGTCACAAAGAATCAGACAAGGTTGAAGCAACTTAGCACACAAATATACTTGTGTATATGTTAATACTAGACCTTCAGTATCCCCACTCCCTTTCCCCTTTGGTAAACCTAAGTTTGTTACCTAAGTCTGTGATTGTGTTTATATTTGTAAATATTTGTTTATATTTTGTGTCAGATTTTTAGGTTTCACATATAAGTAGTGTGTGATATTCATCTTTGTCTGACTTATTACTTAGATAATCTCTATGTCCATCCATAAAATTGCTATAAATTGCATTATTTCAGTCTTTTATGGCTAAGTAATATTCCAGTGTATATATGTACCACATCTTCTATTTCAATTCCCCTGTCACTGGATGTTGAGGTTGCTTCCATGTCTTGGCTATTGTAAATAGTGCTGCAGTGAACACTGGAGTGCATGTATCTTTTCAAATTATGGTATTCTCTGTATATATGCCCAGGAATAGGATTCCTGGATCATATTGTAATTGTTCTTAGCTTTTTTAAGGAACCTCCACACTGTTCTCCATGGTGTCTCCCCAAATTTACATTCCCACCACCATTGCAGGAGGGAAATCTCTAACTATAATTTTATATTTTTCTGTTTCTCCTTACAGTTTTATCAGGTTTTGCTTAATGAAATTTTAATTTCAGCTCATAAAAATGTGAATTTATTATGTTCTCTTGGCTTATTGATTCATTTTAAATTATTAACTGATACACTTTATCACTGTTAATACTCTTTTCTATTAAATATATTTGTCTGATACTAATATAACCACTCACAGCTTTCTTTTATGATTGTTAGCATGATATGTCATTTCCATTCTATTTCTTTTACCATATTTATGTTTTTATATTTAATAAGTAGTTTTTTTAGGCAATACATAGTTTATTCTTATTTTTTCAACCAGGTTGATAACTTATGCTTTCAAAAATATATTTAGATCATTTACATTTAATCTAAATATTGATGTGGTTGATTTTCAGTCTGACATTTTGACATTTGTTTCCCATTTATCCCATTTGCTTTTTATTCCTTTTTATCTCTTTTGGTATTACTTGCTTTTCTATGATTACATTGAATATTCTTTATTTTTCGTTAGCTATAACCATTGATTATTTTATGTTAGTGGCTGTTTTAAAATTTATGGCATATATATTTGCATATTTAAATTGTCACAATGTACATTCAAATGATAACTATACCATTTCACATATAGTATATGAATTTTGTCATAGTGTACTTCAGTTGTCTCATCTCGTCTTTTGTCATAATATTGTTGTAGACTTTAATTCTATACACTGTAAACTGGAAAGTGTATTGATATTTTACTTAAAGGAGTCATATAACTTTTAAAGATATTTAAGCAATGAAAAAAAGTTAAAAAATTAACACGTGTTGTTGCTCTTTCCAGTATCCTTTGTGTAGATTCATATTTGCATTATTTTTCCATTTTCTGAAGGGATTACTGCACTTTCTTATAGTACAGATCGAATGTTGATTAACCCTTTTAGCATTCTAATGTCTGAATAAATTTTTACTTGGCCTTCATTTTTGAAAGCTGTTTTCTCTGCTGGAGGATTATAGGTTGAAAGGGTTTTTTTGTTTTGTTTTTTATTTTCCCTCTTGGTATTCACTGTCTTTTTATCTTGCATGGCTTATACTGTCTTCTTTCATTCTTACTTTTTATTCTCTACACAAAGTATCTTTTTTATTTGAATGTTGGCAGTGTTTTCTCTTTATTACTGATTTTTAGCACTTGACTTTGAGGGACCTTGGTGTGTATTTTTCTCTTACTCCTCTTCCTCTCCTCCTCTATTGTACTTCTTGAGTCTGTAGGTTAGAGTATTTATCACATTTCAAAAATTTTCAGGCTTATTTCCTCAAATATTTTCCTGTTCTCTCCTCTCTTTAGGGGATACCAATTGTATGTATATTAGGCAGCTTGACGTTTCACCAGTGATCAAGTATCACTTTCCCCCTCTATTTCATTTTGAGTTTTTCTGTTGCTACATATTTGAGTTTATTGGTAAATTGTTCTCCAGTGATTCATCTGTTATCTATGCCATCCACTGTGTTTTTCATCTTAGACACTGCATTTTAAATCTCTAAATGTTTGGTATTGCTCTCTTTAATATCTCCTATGTCTCTACTTATAATGCTGAGTATTTCTGCTAGCTTCTTAACTCTTATTAGCTGATTTACTAATTCTGTCAACTCCTCCAGGGTTGTTTCTGACTGATTTTTTTGCTTGCTTCTTAGCATTCCTGGTAAGTTTTTATTGAATGCTAAGCATTGCAGCTTTGTGTTCTTTTATCATTCCTTTAAATATTCTTCTGCTTTAGTTTGGGGTGTAGTTAAGTTCCTTACAAATAGGCTGCTCCTCGCTGGCTTGTTTTAAAACTGTATTAGGCCATGTCAGAGCAGTGTTAGTGTAGGACTAAGTTGCTGTTCTACTGATAAAGAACCTTCTGAGCCTTGTGAGTGATGGGAGTTTTCATTTAGGCTCTTATGAAGAAAAACTATGTTTGGTTTATGTACGCTCTGGAAATTGGATCCCTTCAATGTACTGACTGGTATACTCTCCAGACTGTGTGACTTCCTCACACTCGTTAAGTGATGAAATCTTAGCCAAAAATTCACTCTGGAGTTTGCGCTTCTTGGTGTTTTCTCCCTGGAGAGTGCCAGCTGCCTGTTCCTCTCCAGAAGCTGGTTTCATCTCCTCTGCACAGGAAAACCACAGGCTCCATCTGCATTCCTTTTCTTTGAACCATGGCCTAGGAGCTCTTTCCAGGCAACAAGCTAACAAGCTTTCACTATCTTACAATGCTTCTGATTCTTTCTCCTGTATCTCATAGATCACACTCCTTCATTGCCTGATGTCCAACGTCTTGAAGAGTTGTCATTTTATGTTTTTCTAGTATTTTAGTTCTTTCCAGGAGGAAGATAAATCTGGTTCTTTTTTACTCCATTTTGGCTGGAAGCTGAATCAACAATGTATTGGATTTCTTCTTTTTCATAATTAATAGAATTTTTAAAGAGAATTTTTAGATTTAAAGAAAATTTGAGCAGAAAGTACAGACAGTTCCCATATTCTACTTCTTACCACTGTTCCTTTCCATACAATTTCCATTATCCTTTTTCTTCTTCTCCTTCTGATCTTCCTCTTCCTCCTTCTTCCCCTCTTTTTTTCCCTTCTTAGCATGTAAACCTGCTATTATCAATGAACCAATACTGATACATTTTTATTAGCTGAAATCTTTATATTAGAGTTCACATATATATTTTACAGTTTGATGAGTTTTGAAAAAATGCATAATGTCAAATATCCACCATTACGTTATCATACAGACTATAATATTTTTTCAGTGCCCTAATGATCCCCTGTGCTTTGTCTATATCTTTCTCCCTCTCCCACCCCAAAGCCCCAGAAACCACCAATCTTTTTACTATCTCCATAGTTTTGCCTTTCCCATAATGTCATATAATTAGAATCACACAGTATGTGGCCTTTTAAGATTGGTCCTAGGATTTAATTTTGTTCTCCTGGTTAGGAGCTTTTATGATGAAAAATAGCTCTCCACACCCTGCCCTGTTTTCTTCTATGCCATGAGGGCATGTGTTTAAATTCTTATTGTTTTCATTAATTTAGTGGGAGAGACCCTTTAACTGTATAATATTTATAGAACAAAGGATCTGTGATATAAGATGTCAGAATATGGGGTAAGTATGCACATGGATCTAAAGTTGCTGGCATTATAACACCTGGATTCTGGGATGACTGGGGCTAGACCATAGAATGTAAAGAACTCCCAAAGCTAACACAAGGACAGGAGAGGTGCACCTTTATAGAAATCCAGAAGCTTTCCATTCCACCTTTCTAGATAGCAGCAGTTTATTATGATTGTTCTAGTGTTAGCGGTGCTGAATGGGTGGGAAGTAAGGGATATTACAAGTCTTATGCTCAGCTGTAGAATCTTTCTAAAATGTCCTTCCAGAAGTGAGCTTGTTATCAGTTGGCTTCCAGATGATAAACAAAATCTTCCCAATTATTCTGAGCTAAAGTAATCTTTGCCTTCATTATAGGACAACTGTCACCAAAAGATAGGCAATGTGTGTTGGTTATTAAGAACAAAGATCAGAGTAGGCGGAGAGAGGTGAGGCCAGAGTGGTGACAAATAGTCTGATCTGGAAGACCTTAGATGCAGTGTTGGAGAATTTAGACTGTTTTATTAAAACGAGCTATATGGCATTATAAGCAGAAGAATGACACAGTCATATAGGTGTTTAAGACCAATCAGTCTAGCACAGTAGTGTCCAACCTTTGCTTCATATTAGAATCACCTTGGGAATGTTAAAAAACACAAATATCAGGTCACACCTCATACCGATTAAATCAGGTTGTCTGGAGTGGGGGTGAGGAAGCATCACTGTTTTATACAGAGAAAAGTAAGAGCATAATCCCTGTATAATACTGCCAATACATTGTTGCATAAAGCTTTAACCTGCATCCAAATCCAATTTAAAGAAACATTTACTGCCTGGGCTGAAATTAGCGATGCCATGAGCATGTTTATAAGAAGACCTACTATGTAAACTTCCTTGTCTGTTAGCAGTGTTCATGTTTTATAAAGAACTTTGAGTAGTGAGTCCATAAAAATATTTCTGTACCTTTAGTCAGCTATGAATAACAGATGGACATTTGTTTCCACTGTTAAAGGCTTGTGTTATTATTTTTTAACCTAGATTTTGAAAACATTTCAGTCTTTTCAGTGTGACCCAGGAAAGCTACAGAAGTGTGCAGAAAAGTGGATGCTTATGGTTCATATACAGAATCTTGCAATCCATGTGTAATCCTTCTACAATATTCCAACAGTTTCTGTCTGAGGTGCCTATGGTTTTTCTTAGTGGTTATGCGTCTCTGGAATGTTTTGAAACTTGTGCAACAAAATAGGAATTTATCTGATGTATATGAGCTTCCTACACATCAGAGACCAAATTTGATAAGTGTACATTCATGCAGGGAACCATTGACTTATTGAGGGTGTGTTCTTTCTTCTCAAGTCTTATAAATTGAATCTTCCAGAAGACATACATAGTGCCTATAAGAAGTGAAAGATTCTCTTGGGTTTATTACCATTTTGCAATCTTAGTGGCAAAGTATTGTAGTATTTACTAAGGATCTATTTTACAGTGGCTTCCAGCTTCCCAAGATAGCTCTATCCAACTAAAAGCAATTTTCTTCTCTCCTTATTTCTCTTTACCCAGATATTATTAACTCTGTAAAACAGGAGAATTTTCTAACGGTTGCATCGATACAGTTTTGACTCAATGAGATAAGTCTCCAGATTTGTCCCATTTATTGGGCTTCATTGTTTATTGAATTAACCCCCATGGAGAAGAATCATGATATTTTGCAAAAGTTTTTAGCAATAAAATAGGCTTTAATGAAACACTGGAAATTTTTTGAAAAGCTCCATTGCTTTACTTGAAAAGCCCTATGTTGAGCCAATGGACATTGAATCACTTCATGTATTTATCCATTTATCAAATATTTTGAAACTGTAAATACTTACTGAACTGCCTGGCTAATTTGCTTGTTGGTACACAGAAAGCTTGAAAGAGATGTTAGTGGACCTAGGACAGTTCTATGGGGGTACCAGCAAATATTGATGTAGCTTCTGATAATTTGCAAGACTGAAAATGCTGAAAGAATTTGTTTGGCATTTCCTCTACCCAGTAGTTCTTTCACATTCTCCTCCCCTCAACACCACGAGAACAACCGCCACCTCTACTATAATCACAGTTACCCCATCTCTCTGATGTTAACTGACCTATTTATTGAAATGGCGTGTAAGACCCATATCTGATACTTGGACCCCAACCCCAGGTGTTTTGATCTATGTGGTGGGTCTCAGATAGTATTTTTCAAAAGCTTTCCAGGTGATTGGGAGGTAAAGCTAGGGTTGAAAATCACTAGGCTGGTCACAGAGGGTGATCAAGACTTCGGCACAGAATTGGAGATGTTTCCAGAGAAATAGTACATTCTCATTGCACTTGTTGCCCTGTGCTTTGTATAATTTCCTCGTTCAAATGTGGGTTCTTTGTACCTTTTCTTTCTGTCCCTTGTCATTCAGAATATTGTCCTTGGCCTCAGACAGTTTCCGTGCAAATTATATATACACATTCAATCATGAACAGACCCTAGGTAAATCACCCTGAATCTTCCTATACTGATTGGCAAAATAGGGACAATAAAACATGCATCTCAGAGTTCTTGTGCTGTCTGAATAAATGACATCAGTGTATGAAATCCTTAACAACGTCCATGGCAGAAAGTACCCTCAGTAAATGGTAGCCTCTGCTACCAGCTGCAGGTCTAACAACATTTCCCTGCCAAACGTGACTTTGGGTTCCTCCAGAACAAAATCTGGGACAAGGAATTAGTCTTTTCAAGCTCGACAAGATGTTCAAGTATTGTTGCTATTCAGAAAAAGCATTAGAAAGTAAAATTTTCTGTAGGTCAGCAATCTCAAGCTTCATTAAGCTCTGAAAAAGCAGAATTTTAAAGTTGAAGCTCTTTACAAATAAACAAAAATTCAGGGCATGAAAGTGCTTTTCCTTGTCTACAAATGGCAGAAACCTGAAATCATCTGCCAACGTGATTGATAGAGATCTGATCTCTGCAGTCATCGGAAATAAACAACAAGGTCAAGTTTCATCTAGTGGGTTGTGCTGGGTCCCATTTACTTGCAAGTGCTCCAGATGAAGATAAATGCGCTGGGGTCCCTGGAGGCATGTATTCTGGAAAGACAGAGCAAGATACAGTGCATAGGGGCAGGGCCAGGCCGTGGACCCAAACAGGTAAACTCCAGAAGCTCTGCCAGTGACTGTTCAGACATGGCTTTCACTGCTGATGTTAAGTGAAGGACAAAGTTGTTTAGTGTAGAGATTTATATGTGTCTCCTGTAATTCAAATCCATGGCTGGAATTTATGACTGTTTTCATGTTTATCAAGTTTGTGCTATCATCCAGACTTACAAAGAGGTGAATTTCAGATCATTTTTCCACTTTACACAGAAGTTCTACCATGTAAAGTAGATTAACAACAGACAATACAGAAGAAGCGAATATGAGTTGAAATCAGAAAGGCTCAGCTTTGAATTACAGCTCTGCATCACTTATTACCAAATCACTAAATTTCTCTGTATCTCAGTTTTTCCTAGTAACCAAAGGGATCTTTTAATACCTGCTTCAGAAACAAAATTAGTTCCTGAGTAACTACTTACAATGTGCTTAATTCCAAGTTTTTAGTAGTTCTCAGTGTAGATTTGTCTTGCTTCCACCTTTTCTTCTTTATTTGATATGTGTAAAGGGCAACACCTCCCTCTCCCACCCACCCTGCCCCTCCTTTTATTTCAAGGCTCATTTGGAAATAACTTGGGTGCACAGTATTTCGAGACAGAGGGTCATTCCACGCAAGTAATAATAAACATTATTGCAAGTCATATATGCTGCTAAAAGTCCATAAGGATGGCTGAGGAAAGAGTGGCAGGGAGAATAAAGGCAGCTGAGAACAACCTGTCATACGGTGTAGGCTTCCCACAGGTCTTTACCTTTGTGGACTCCGATTTGATCCAACACCCCTAGCCCTTGTATGCACGGGGCATTGGCTTGGGACATGAATATAGGGAGCGAGGCACTAGGCCCTGGAGGGGTCACATGAAAACAGTGAGCTCGTTGGTCTGAGCTGGGAGTAGGGGATGTCAGGGTGTGCGAAGCTCCCAAATCTAGGGAGAAGGGAAAAAGAAGCTGAGAGCATGTTGGGAACCGCCTCACGATGTCAAACGCTGACTTCCACTATATGTAGCTGGCCCTTTCTTTTAAAACAATATTCATTTATATTATTAATTTCTATAGTTTTGGCTGAACTGGGGTCTTCGTTGCCGTGTGGGCTTTGCTTTAGCTGCGGCAAGCAGATGCTCCTCTCTGGAGGGGCCAGTTTCTCGCTGTGGTGCCCAGGCTTCCCACTGCAGCAGCTTCTCTTGTGACCACCGGCTCTAGGGCATGTGGGTTTCAGTACTGGCGGCATGTGGGCCCCGTAGTTGTGTTTCCCGGGACCCAGAGGACACTCTCAGTTGTTGTGGGGCACAGGCCTAGTTGCTCCACAGAATGTGGAATCTTCCTGGACCCAGGAATCGAATCTGTGTCTCCTGCACTGGCAGGTGGATTCTTTACCACTGAGCCATCAGGGAAGCCTACTGTTAGGCAGCTGAAACTAAAGAAAAAGTTAGATAGCGTGGAATCTGCACATAGCTACAACGATCCAGCCAGAGTCCAGTTATTTTACCCTTAGCCTACAATGAACGGCGATTAGAGTCTTCTCAAACTTGGAAGACACATTTCGCTAATCAACAGTTTCAGAGGATGAAGCCTTTGGGTAGGAACCCAAGGAATTTCAGATAGTTTGTCTTGCTTGTTCCTAGGCATGGGATAGTTCAGATGTCTTAATGTGTCTCACACACTAGGTAGAAAACACATATACAGTTTCAAAAGATATTTACTTTTTAAGATTCATAGACATTGTCTGAAGTGAATTACCTGTGTAGGTCACCATCGTGCCTGTATAATATTGTGTCGTTTGTACCTTTGAGCTATGCCTCTGATTGGAGAGTTGAAAGAGGGAGTAAGGTGATTTTGCACATCTTTTACCAGTCTCAAGAATAGCAATATTAATTAGTGAAGATAACAATAATAAAAACTTAATTAGAAACATTTTTGAGGGTTTGCAATGTATCAGTCATTGTGCTGACTGATATACATAATTCTTTCGTTTAGTCCTCACACAACTCTGTAAGATCAGTATTATAACAGTTCAAAAACAAAACCAAATTATAGCAATTTACCATTTTATCGATATTATAACATTGTAAAATTGCTAAAGAGCACTTGGCAAAATTAATTTCTGTCGGAGTCAGTGTTCAAATCCCTGTATGCTGACCTTCAGAGTCTGATGTGCAAACTTCTAAGTTATCCTCTAGAGCAGGGGCTGGCAAACTTCCTGTAGAGGGCTAGGTAGTGAAGATTTTAGAGTTTGCAGGGCATATGGTTTGCTTTGCAATGAATGATTCAAGGTGGCTGTGATGGTACAAAAGCAGCATGAAGGGAGGGATGTGGCTGTGCATCAATAAAACTTTGTTTACAAAAACACTTGGCAGGCCGGCTTGGCCCACTGGCTGTGGTTCGCTGACCCTTGGTCTAGAGCAGGCCTGTTCTGTGCGACCCTCTGCAGTGATGGTGATGCTCTCGGTCTGCACTGCCGCGTGTGGCAGCCACTAGCCATATGTGGCTATCGAACACTTGAAAGGTGGATAATGTGACTGAGAAACTGGATTTAAAATCTTATTTTTGTATTAATTAATGTAGAGACACATCTGTGTAGAAGTTATGGCATGGGGCAGATTAGAGTATAAATTTTGGCATGTACACTTGTCAGTTCTGGCCATTGTGGAATAAATGAGATGATTAAACCAATACTCTTTTAAAAGTATAACTTGAAAGAACAGATAAAAGCATCAGTTATAAAGCGTACAAAGAAAGAAAAAAAATCAGAATAAAAAATTGTGCAGAGTTGTTAGCTCAGCTTTGCAAAAAATCATTCTCATTAGTGTAAAAATTTAGCTTTTTTTCTTTAATTTGTTGTGTCATACACAGAACTTTAATAATAAATCTGTATGTGTCTTCTATCTTTTTTCTTTTAGTTTTTAGACTTCAAGGCCACTTAATGCTGATTGTGTGTGAACTTACCATTCAGAAATTCACTATGGCAATAATATAAAAATTATCATCACTTGTTTCTTTCTCACTCCTGTGGTTTGAATAATTTCCCCAAACTGACAAATCTGCTAACATGGATAAAGATATTAGGTTCTGAATTTTGTCCCCCTAAAATGTATATGTTGAAGCCCTACTCCCTCAGATGGTGGTGTTTAGAGGTGGGGTCTTTGGGAGATAATTAGGTTTAGATGAGGTCTTAAGGGTGAGGCTGTAAGTGGGATAGTGTCCTTACAAGTAGAAGAAGACAGAGCACTCTCTCTCACGTGAGTACACAATGAGAAGGTGGCCATCTGCTAGGCAAGGAAGAGCACTCTCACCAGGGACCACATCTGTAGGTACCTTGCTCTTGTGTCTTACAGCTTCTGCACAAATTAATATCTCTTGTTTAAGCTGGTCAGCTGGTACTTTGTTATAATAGCCAGAGCTCTGACAGATCCTATAATGTCTGAATCTCCTAGAGCACGTTTAAGCTACATCTCATATCCACCTGTACCATCTTCAGAAAAGGGAAATTATGTACCTGTTTGAAGATGTTTGCAAATCAATATAAAAATTATCTTGCTGTAAAAATTATCTTGGCATGCACTATGGTATCATCTACATGTCAGGGAAAATTGTGTCCACTTAAAACTACCATATGAGCCAAAGTGATTATAGGTGTTAAATAAGCTACTAAAAATATGGCGTCATGATATTTACATAGACAAAAATATTTTGAAGGTACAGAGGAAATAGGTTTGACACTTTCAAAGAGATGCTTCAATGACCATCAGTTTTTCACTGCTTAGCATTTGGTCACTGAGATATACTCAATTGAGTTCATACAGAGCTTAAATCTTTTATTTATCAAGATTCACATGCCACCATACACAGGACCTAAAGGTGTGAATATCTATACTTGTGCATTTCTGGGAAGTTTTCTGACTTGCTGTGTTAAAGATGATACCATTCATTCAATTGCTAATATTGAATTTATGTAACACAAAAATTGCCATTAAGTTTGGATGCTAAGATGAAGAGGCAGCACCACTTCACATAAACATTGTCTCAGCGTCCTACAGCTGCTTCCAGGGGCATATTTTTATGCATATTTAAAGTTTATAGCGGAGCACGAGGATCAGAGTTTCTTTTCATATTCAAACTTTATAGCAAAGCCACAACTACACATTAATATAGCAGCTGTAATGTATTTCCAGTTAAGCTGTCATAAAGTCTAGGGCTTTTCACATCATCACTTTTGAAGGTCGGCGCCACAAAGAAAAAAGCCATTTGTACTGGATCACCATGGTGGTTGGTAATATACATGGTAATAAATATCACAATATATTTCATTTTTATATGTTTTTGATGAAGAGGTAAAAGTGCATCTTCTACAGTTGCTTTTCAGAAATTGCTCATCTGTTGGGAATGAGAGTAAAAGAGACTGAAGCTAAACATTATTTACTGAGACATTACCACTCTTCACTTACGCCACAGCTGAAATGAGAAGGGGATGCCAATGATATTTCATTTACAGTATTGATTTCCAGAGCTCACCCTATGAAAGTACTGCATGTGTATTCAAGATAAATGTGAGAAAATGGAGATATGCTGACAGGCACGGTTTCCTTTGTTTTTTATTTTTATCATTCGAATAATTTATATCCTTTTGAAATGTAATTGAAAATGTCTTTCAGATGTCATTTCACTGCTTTCACGTGGTGCCTGAGGTTTGCGAGTACACTGGAAATGTGTAAATGCTCACAGATACTAGTGTGTATATACTTATACATACATATTTTTAATACAAGTATAGTTTCTGGTCAAAGCTATGGTTTTTCCAATAGTCAGGGATGAATGTGAGAGCTGGACTATAAAGAAAGCTGACTGCTGAAGAACTGATGCTTTTGAACTGTGTTGGAGAAGACTCTTGAGAGTCCCTTGGACTGCAACGAGATCCAACCAGTTTCCATCCTAAAGGAAATCAGTCGTGAATATTCATTGGAAGGACTGATGCTGAAGCTGAAACTCCAAATACTTTGGCCACCTGATGCGAAGAGCTGACTCATTTGAAAAGACCCTGATGCTGGGAAAGATTGAAGGTGGGAGGGGAAGGGGATGACAGAGGATGAGATGGTTGGATGGCATCACTGACTCGATGGACATGGGTTTGGGTAGACTCCGGGAGTTGGTGATGGACAGGGAAGCCTGTCATGTTTTGGTCTGTGGGTTGCAAAGAGTCGGACGTGACTGAGTGACTGAACTGAATAGTTTCTTATGGTCTTCCCTGTTGGCTCAGTGGTAGAGAAGCCACCTGCCAATGCAGGAGATATGGGTTCGATCCCTAGGTGGGGAAGATCCCCTCAAGAAAAAAATGGCAACCTACTCCAGTATTCTTGCTTGGGAATCTCATGGATATAGGAGCCTGATGTCCATGGGGGTCACAAAAGAGTCATACATGACTTAGCAGCTAAAGAGTTAGTCAGCCATAGTTTCTTACAGTAATAAAGATTTCCACTGCTCTGTTCACTTCAGCTGGATCACCAGTATGCAAAATCTTTACTTAAGGCACCTGGCATCGATCTCGTTCACTGACTAGAAGTGTGTAACTAGAAGTGTGTAACTCAGCACAGTCAAATAAATTAAAAAAATAAAAAATATTAAAAAAACGCAAAGAATAATACAGTTAAAAAAATAAAAAGATGGCTGGCTGGGAAAAGGCGTGAATATTCGTTTCCTCCCTAGCTTTCCCTGTTTTGCTCCAGTCGAATTTTCCTCTTTGAATCAGTAGTTAATTGCACTCACCCTTCTGCTGAAATCAAACATCTCTGTCAGCTCAGCTAATCCTCTTCCTTTTTCCATTTTAAGTTCTGTCCATGAGAACTTCTTATGCACAGTCAGTCCTGATATCCTGCCTGATCTTTCATTGCCATGAACATCTATTACGACGAGAAGAGTGATTTTAAGAAACAAGACAGCGATAAACATACAGATCATCAGATCAGTGCAGAGGTGCAGGAAGGCATGGGAGGGCCAGATGCTCCAGAGGTTTGTGCACCCAGTAGGGCTTCTCTGAGCCAGACCAAACTGCTCCCAAACCCCGTTTCCCTCCTCTCCTCTTCTAGCCCCCAGTGTGAAGCACCCAGTGTACAGGGCCTTAACCAGGTCTGCGGACGCAGGCAACCATCCTGATCTCTTCCCCTTTCCCTTCTCAATTCCCAAATCAGGCACCTTCTCTTATTCACAATTCTTATTTCTAAGTTTTCAGGGTTTGTTTCTTTTATTAAGAATGATGGGTGGTAAGCATCAAAGCTCTTACGTTTAAAAACAATCAAGAAGTCCAAACATATTTACATACAGTTTCAAAAATTATCAAAACCCTGTATCATGCAATAGAAATTAATGCAGCCTACAGGTTGTTGGGGCCTGGCCGGCTGATGCGATCAGCCAGTGCCATTACGGTCGGAACACTAGAAGCCTGCTGCCATATAAGGCGGATTACGTGCCAGCTATACATTCGGCTGGCAAATCACCAAAAGGATCATGCGGCGAACATATATCCGACAGGCCAATCACCCACAAGACACGTATTCCCTACATGCCCGTCAGAGCTCCCCCCTTCCTTTTCCCACTCCCTCCCTTCCTCCCCATATATAATCGCCTTGCGCTCAATAAAGTTTTGCAGCTTGATCAGAACCTTTGTCTTGCTGCCGTTCTTTGCACCTCTTGTCCCAACCCTTTCATCCGTTTTCAGGTGGATTTCGGAACTCCCGTTGATTGCTCTGCGGGCCAGAGCGACTGCGCCCAGCTAGTGGCCGGAGCAACAGGTGAAGGCACATCGCTGCTGATGGTAGCAATTTCTGTGTGATCTTGGAATATTTATTTACTTACTGATTAGCACAATCCATTCATATATCACTTTGATATATACTAATATAAAAGTAAAAACAAGGAAATACTAAAGATGGAAATATACTTCTCTATCTATAATTTTAGAAATAGTGTGAGGTTTTCAGCCAAGTACAAAAAGTTCATCACATGAGAATTTGTTGTTGTTCAGTCCTTCAGTCACGTCCAACTCTTTGTGACCCCATGGACTGCAGCACGCCAGGCTTCCCTAAACTATCATCCAGAGCTTGCTCAAAGTCATGTCCATTGAGCCGGTGATGCCATCCAACCATCTCATCCTCTGTCGTCCCCATCTCTTCCTGCCTTCAATCTTTCCCAGCATCAGGGTCTTTCCTAATGAGTCAGTTCTTCACATCAGGTGGCCAAAGTATTGGAGCTTCAGCTTGAGGATGAGTCCTTCCAGTCAATATTTAGGGCTGATTTCCTTTAGGATGGAAACTGGTTGGATTTCCTTGCAGTCCAAGGGACTCTCAAGAGTCTTCTCCAACACCACAGTTCAAAAGCATCAATTCTTCATGAGAATATATACTTTTAATGACTAGAATTTTAGAAATAAAAGAATTGAGTCACATATTTCTAGTTTGTGAAATCAGAGATTTGCAGTGATATATGTCTGTTCTGTGTATGTGCATCATGTATATTGAAGAAGACTACATGAGAGATAGACCCTCATCTTTCCTGTACATAAGCTTATGCGTGTTATTTTCAGAAATGGAATTTATCTGTGTTACTTCTGGGTGCATGATCAGGAAGTCATACGATGAATACAACCAAACTCTGTACAAAAAACAAGACAGGAGTTAGTCTGGAGGTGCAAAATTAATGGGATGGAAAATTAAATCTGCTACAGCTCATTGATATAATTAACTTTATCATGTAGGTAGCTATTCAATATAATTCTGAACACTGAGATTATATATAGTAGAATTTTTTTTTAAGAAAAGTATTTAAAATGCAATTTAATCAAAACTATCAGGTAATTCAAACCACCTGTTGAATTAGTATAGCTCATCTCTTAAAAAAGATTTTTAAGTTAAAATGAGTTTTTCCAGTTTTATTAAAAAACAACTGACATATATCACAGTATAAGGATGATATCACAGTGGTGCAATTTACATATATTATGAAGTGAATTCATAATAGGTTTTGTCTTTATTTATTATATGAATATACAACTTAACAAGCTATGAGGGTGCAGTGAGGATAGACAGATATCCTTGAGAAAATTCCCTACAGGTTGTTAGTTGCTTGATTAAATTGATTAGTATTGCTTCAGTTCAGTCACTCAGTCGTGTCGACTCTTGTGACTCCATGGACTACAGCATGCCAGGCTTCCCTGTCCATCACCAATTTGACCACCTTGGTATGTTTCAGTTACAGTGCCTTTCTTAGGCTGTCATCAGAAGGCATGATTTAGCAGTTGTTCAGTCTCTAAGTCCTGTCTAACTCTTTCACAACCGCACAGACTGTAGCCTGCCAGGCCCCTCTGTCCATAGGATTTCCCAGCAAGGATACTGGAGTGGGTTGCCATGTCCTTCTCTGGAGAATCTTCCTGATCCAGTGTTCCAACCCACATCTCCTACATTCTTTATCACTGGGCAGGTAAAGAATTCAGGTGGGTTCTTTACCACTGAGCCACCTGGGAAGCCCTGATTTAGCAGTACCTTTTACTAAACAAACAGGCAGACAAACAAAAAGGATCAAAATGAAACCCTCGGGGACTTAGTTGAATTCAGGATTTGAGTTCTTCAGTATTTTGGCTCTTCTCGCTGACAATGTAGTGCAAGGATGTTAAGGTTTCCAAGTAGACATATAAACAGACTTATACTGCCCTCTACTTACTGCTGTAGCCAGAACTCCAGCATGGGGTTGAACAGAAATGGGTTGAAGAGAGCAGGCGTTCTTGCTTTGCTTCTGTTTCTATGATAGTGAAAGACAGGGAAGTCTGGTGGGTTGAAAATAGTCAGAATTGACTGAGCAACTGAACAGCTATGCACAAAGCATTCACTCTTCCACTATTACAAATGATGTTAGCTGCAGGCTTTCCACAGATTCCTGTTTTCAACTTGAGGAAGTTTTTCTGTTCCTAACTTGCTGAGTGTTTATCATGGTGATTGGGGAAGGCTGTTCAGTATTGTTTCTTCTTTTATTACCACAATCAAGTAATTTTTAACTTTAATATCACAGTTTGTTGATCACATTGATTGATTTGCGAATGTTAAACTAACTTTGCATTCTAGAGTAAATACTAATTGGTCATAATGTATTTCTTTAAAAATGTACTTTAGAGGTCATTTGCTGAAAGTTTAAAATGAGTTTTCATTATAGATCTTGTTCAGTCGCTAAGTTGTGTCTGACTCTTTGCAACCCTGTGAACTGCAGCAGGCCAGGCTTCCCTGTCCTTCACTCTCTCCCTTCGCTCAAACTCACGTCCATTGAGTTGGTGATGCCATCCAACCATCTCATCTTCTGGCGCCTCCTTCTCCTCCTGCCCTCAATCTTTCCCAGCATCAGTGTCTTTTCCAGCTCTTTATGTCAGGTGGCCAAATTACTGGAGCTTCAGCTTCAGCACTGATTCTTCCAATGAATATTTAGGGTTGATTTCCTTAAGATTGATTGGTTGGATCTCCTTGCTGTCCAAGGGACTCTCAAGAGTCTTCTCCAGCACCACAGTTCGAAAGCATCAATTCTTCAATGATCAGTCATCTTTATAGTCCAAATCTCATATTCATACATGACTACTGGAAATATCATAGCTTTGACTATATGGACATTTGCCAGCAGTGTGATGTCTCTGCATTTAAATACACTGTCTATATTTGTCACAGCTTTTCTTCCAAGGAACAAGCATCTTTTAATTTCATGGCTGTATTCACTGTCCCCAGTGATTGTGAAACCCAAGAAAATAAAATCTGCTACTGTTTCTACTTTTTCCCCATCTATTTGCCCTGAAGTGATAGGACCAGATTCCATGACCTTAGTTTTTTGAATGTTGAGTTTTAAGTCAGTCTTTTCACTCTCCTCTTTCACATTCATCAAGAGGCTCTTTAGTTAATCTTCACTTTCTGCCATTAAAGTGGTGTCATCTGCATATCTGAGGTTGTTGATATTTCTCCCAGCAATTTTGATTCCAGCTTGTGCTTCATCCAGCCTGGCATTTCACATGATGTACTCTGCATATAGCTAAATAAGCAGGGTGACAATATATAGTCTTGATGTATTGCTTTCCCAATTGGGAACCAGTCCATTTTTCCATGTTCAGTTCTAACTGTTGCTTCTTGACCTGCATGCACATTTCTCAGGAGGTAGGTAATGTTGTCTGGTATTTCCATCTCATCAAGAATATTTCACAGTTTGTTGTGATCCACACAGTCAAAGGCTTTTGCATATTCATGAAGCGAAAGTAGATATTTTTTTGGAATTCCCTTGCTTTTTTGATAATCCAGCGGATGTTGGCAATATAATCTCTGGTTCCTCTGCCTTTTCCAAATCCAGCTTGAACATCTGGAAGTTCTCAGTTCATGTTTTATTGAAGCCTAGCTAGAAAAGAATTTTGAGCATAATCTTGCTAGCATGTGAAATGAGTGCAACTGTACAGTAGTTTGAACATTTTTTGGCATTGCTTTTATTTGAGATTGGAATGAAAACTGACCTTTTCCCATTTTGTGGCCACTTCTGAGTTTTGTAAATTTACTGGCTTGTTGAGTGCAGCACTTTAACAGCATTATCTTTTAATCTGAAGTTTTCTTTCACGTTTTTGTCTGGTTTTGATGTTAGGGTAATGCTGTCTCATAAAATTAATTGGAGGATGTTTCCTCCTCTCCTTGATCCTAAATAAGTTTTTGTAGAATGAGGGTTACTTCCTTCATAAGTGTTTGGTAGAATTCAACAGAGAAGACCTGTGAACCTAAAATTTTCTTTGTTGAATGATTTTTAACCACAAGTTCATTTAAGATTATTCAGGTTAGCTATTTCATCTTGAACGAGCTCAACAGTTTTTATCTTTCAATGAAATTGTTCATTTCCTCTATTTTCAAGTTTAGTGGCATACAGTTGCTTATGATATTATTATGTTTTTAATATCTATACAATTTGAAGTGTTTGTGATGTTGAAATAAGCATGTTAATTCCTTATTTTTTCAGATGTCTTACTAGCAGTTTCTCAAGTTTAGTAATTTTTTTGTGAAAGAACCAACTTTTGGTTTAATTTCTTTGATTTCTAGACTCATATTTTGTATTTCCTTTCTTCTACTTGCTTTGGGTTTAATATATTCTTCTTTTCCTAGTTTTTTAAAGCCTAAGCTTAGGTCATTGATTTGAGAACTTTGTTATTTTTAGAGTAAGAATTTATTGATGTGATTTCCCTTGAAATCACTATTTTAGTTGTAGCCAACAAATTTTAATGTACCATGGTTTCATTTTCTTTCAGTTCAAGATATTTTCTAATTTTCTTGCATTTCTGCTTTGATCTATGTATAATTTAAAAGTATGTTGTTTATATACCCCAGTTGGGGATTTTTTTCTGTATCATTGATTTTTAGTTTAATTTCTTTTTGAATAGCAGACACTTAATATGTTCTCAGTCATCTTACATGCACTAAGCCTAGTTTTATGGTACTGTATATGCCCAAGTTTAGTGAATGTTGCAGTATGCTTGAATGCCAGATACACTCATTTTGAGTTAGCCATAAATATCAATTAGGTCAACTTGGTTAATAGAGCTGTTAAAGTCTTATATTCTTACTAATTATCTCTCTACATTTTCTGTCAATTACTGAGAACTGAGCATTGAAATCTCCAACTAAAATTGTTGACTGATTCTATTTCTTTGTTCAACTCCACCAGTTTTATTTTCCCTCATTTATTTTGAAGTTATGCTTTTTGGATACAAACACTTCTGATTTTTATATCCTGATGAATCAATCTCTTTATCAGTATGAAACATTTTTCTTTATTCCTAGCAAAACTCCTTTTAAAAAATCTACTTCTCTTAGATCAATGTTATCACATCCTTTTACTTTTATCCTCATTTTGTTCCTACATTTAAAATTTCCCCCCAGTTTTATTGAGGGATAATTGGCATACAGAACTGTTGCAGGAAGGGGGACCCCTTCCAGGGCCTGAAACTGGGCTGTTGTCTAACATTTGGAAATGAATTGTCTGAGGAGACACATGTGCTGACAAAGCAAGAGATTTTATTGGGAATGGGCACCCGGGTGGGGAGCAGTAGGGTAAGGGGACCCAGGAGAACAGCTCTGTCACATGGCTTGCAGTCTTGGGTTTTATGGTGATGGGATTAGTTTCCCGGTTGTCTTTAGCCAGTCATTCTGACTCAGAGTCCTTTCTGGTGGTACGTGCCTTGTTCAGCCAAGATGGATGCCAGAGAGGAGGATTCTGGGATGGTTGGACATGTGGTGTCTCCTTCTGACCTTTCCCGAACTCTTCTGGTTGGTGGGGGCTTATTAGTTCCATGTTCCTTAGCAGGACCTCCTGTCATAAGACAACTCATGCAAACGGTTACTATGGTGCCTGGCCGGGGTGGGGGGTTTCAATCAGTGTGCTTCCCGTAACAGACCTGTGTAAGTTCAGGGTGTACAGCGTAGTGGTTTGACTTGAAAACATCATGAAATTATTACCACAATAAGTTTATTTAACACCCATCATCTTATATAGGTACAAAAGAAAAAAAAAACAGAAAAAATATATTTTTTCTCTTGTGATAAGAACTCTTAGTATTTACTCTTTTAAAAACTTTCAAATATACCAGAGAGCAACATAAAGCTTGTTTTGTTGACAACGTATAGTTGTTTTCAGCTTTCAAATTCTAATGATTTCTGATTTTTATTCAGTGTTATTTATATTTAATGTTAATTTTTAAATTTAAATATCAATACAGTTAATTTTAAATCTGTAAATTTTAGTGTTTATATATGCCCCATGTGGTCTTTGTTCTCAGGTTTCTCTTTCTTTTTCGTATTAATTTCTTTCTTAGGACTTTATTTCTACTTTGTGCCTTATTAGCTACATCTCATTATTTTCTTTTTATTAAAGTGGTTTCTTTAGGGATTTTAATATATGTCTTTAACTTGAGTCTACCTCCAAATAATATTTTTTCACTCCACAATAATGTAAGAGATTTTCATAAAGCTACTCCCATCTCCCCTCCATCTTTTATATTATTGTTGCATATTTTACTTATAAATATGCTAAAATCTTTGGTATATTGTTATTTTTTATTTAATTAATGGGATTTGAAGGTTTACTTCTAACTTGTGGAGATTGGTCTACTTCTCACTTTCTGAAGTCATACCAGATTTCCTCTCAGTAACTGATTAATAGTCACTGGTCAATAAGTATCCAGACTATTATATTTTCTCTAATCCTTTGTACTTATTTCTAACTACTTTTTATTAAGCCATCACTCAATAATTGAATCATTTGCTTGAATACTATCTACATAGATATTTGTTTCAGTATATGCATTTTACTCTCCTGAATGTTACTTTATAACTCCTTTTTTTTTTACATATTTTATGTCTAAGGTGTAATATGGTTAGTTTTACATGGATATAATTATGATTTTAATATGGTTAATTTTATCACATTTTATATAAATTTAATTATAAACTAAGGCCTGTTCCAATACTTCTGCCCATTTTTCTTGTACTCTATCATGACATCAAGTTTAACCTATTCTTACAAAGTTGTTGAAATATCTTAATAATTGCCATTTTTTGAGCAGTTTTGTTGTTTTAAAAATATAACCAAGATGTTCAAATAATTGAATTAGAACTAAAACACTAATGTACTGCTATTAGGAAAGTATCACAGAAGAGATATTTTTAGGAATTTAATGCTTGGGCATAAATTTATATGATTTCAGCTCTATGAAAAGTGAATTAGTTTCTCCAAAAGCGCTGAGCACATTGATTTGAAAATTTGTACCTTATCCACCAGCACCTGCAGTAAAACACTTCATTGTATAAAAGTCAAGAAAAACATTACCTGAAACTATGTTTAAATGAGGTGATTTTTCATTCAAGCTGTAGCCTGGTCATAAAAATCTAGGGGTCACATTTACAATAGGACTTTAGATGAGGACTTAGTTCAAATAAAGACCCAAGGTATATCTGAGCATCCTGTCAAACTGACCATGAGTAATGTACATCTCTTTGATTTTCAATATTTAATACTTTTAAGGTGGATTATTTTCAGGGCATTCTGAGCTAGCATGGCAGCAGGTATATCAACATTTCATGGAATATAATGCAAAGATTAATTCCACTACATCTGAGTCTAATTCTCTCAGGTACATCAAAATCACATAGGGATACCTCCATACTTTCAGGCTCATAAAATTGCTATAGGGGGCCATAAATTGGCTCTATGAAGTTCACTTTGCCCCCAGGAGAAACCATGAAGAGCAATAGGATTCAAGTTATGCTGTGTGTGGTAGAAAGAATTAATTCAACAGGAAAAAAAATTCCACTTTAAGCTCAAATTTAGCTTCACAGTAGCAAAGAATACAATGCATGAATAAGAATTAGATATTCACAGTGACTGAAAGTATGACTCTCAGTCTCTCCAAAGATAACTATCAGCCTAAGAAGCCATTAAAAATGTAGAAGAGGGGTATTATTTACATCAACATTTAAATATAATATTTAGAAATCTTTAGAGACCAAGATGGAGGAGCGCACTCATTATGTCTAGTCTTCTTGCTTCTATTTGACTAATTCCTCATTAGACTTGTGCTCTATCTGCCTCTGGGGACCTAATCAAGGGAGGCAGGATGGGATTTCTGGCCCTTTCATACTCTAATGAATAGGAAGGAAGGACAATGTAGTAATTTTCCTCTAAAGTGATAATGAATTTGGCTGTTGTTAAGAAAACTGTAGATGTGGTTCAATTCATCTGCTATCATGGGACATTCCTTTGACAGTATTAAAATCTATTTGATTTCCTTTTTATTTTAGGGTTTGGACATACATAATTATTCAGTCTTTTTGTCCAACTAAATGGAATTTGATGATATAGTTCCTAAACCATTTCTTTTCAGTTTCCTGCAAAACCCATTGATGGGACTCCCCTTACCACGACTTTCAAGGCCTCCATATTGTCTTAATTCCATTTCTCCACTCTTATTTTTAGCTACTTTCCTTCATGTGTCCTAAGTTTCAGCAAAGGTGATTCATTTTTCCTGTGCTTCTTTCTCTTTATACTTCTGCTAAAGCCATTCTTTTCTTGTATCCGTGTCTTTAAATTCCTTTCCTCTCTCCTCCAAGTCCCTCATGGAGTCTTTTCTAATACATCCAAGCATGAGGCAAAGAAAATTCTTTCCATAATTTTTGAAGACCCACTTTTGGGACATTTTATTATAATTCTGATTTCATTCTAGTGGACACTCTGTTTTTATCTCTACTACAGTGTTTAATGCATAGTATGAACTCAATGAATACATTTTGCATGAATGCTAAATAAATTGATAATTAAAATAACAGAGAAAAAAATATCTTTAGGACTATATGGGCAGAAAGCACATCTTACAATTTCTCAGCTGCTTTTTGAACTAGTATTAATTTTTTTCTTCAATGCCATAAAACCTAGGCAAAATATAAGTGGTTATGGCTTGTTTCTGAAGGGTAATTGTCTTACTCGGGATTCCCCGGTGGCTCAGGTGATGAAGAATCTGCCTGCAATGTGGGAGGCCAAGGTTCAATCCCTGGGTTGGGAAGATCCCTTATTGCTTTTGGACTGCTGTAAAAAAATGGCACAGACTGGGTAGCTTATAAACAATGAAATTGTATTCCTTACAGTTCTGGAGGCTGGAAGTCTGGGATCAAGGTGCCAGAATGGTTATATTCTGATGAGAGTCTCTCTCTGCTTCCTAGCTGTTGCCTTCTTGCTGTGAGGTCCTTTTTTTCAAGGCATTGATGTCATTCAGAAAGGCTCCACCCTCATGAGGGAGTCACTTCTCAAAGGCCCTGCCTCTTAATACCACCATCTGTAGGGGTTAGGTTTTCAACATAGGAATTTGGGGGACTACAGCAGAAAGGAACTTTTAAACATAAAAGCGATGACAAAATTTTAAAGAAAAAAGTATACTTGCATTTATGAAAAAAATAAAAAATATTTAGCCTGAAATGACTTAAATAAAACAGATTGGAAAGTATTAGCAATTAATATTATAAGATAATATCCTTAATATAATAAGGGTTCTCAGAGTTGATTAGGAAATTCAGTTTTATACCTGAACCTGTCACAAAGCCATGGACAGGGGATAAGAGCCTGATTAGGAACCTGTTTGGGGATTGAAGGGACATCCAGCTTCCCAGAAGCACATGGATTCAAAAATATAACCAGAGATTTTTAAGAAGTAGGAATGAATTCTGAAAACAAAATCAATAATCTCTCCCACTGCAGTGGGATTGTGGTTGACTTTCATTATCTTCCTGTTCTTTTCTAGGTTTCCAGTTTTTTGTAATAACTGTGAATTTTTATCATCAGAGAAACTATTCTATTGGTGTATATTATTTTTTAGAAATAGAGTCCACTCCTTTGAATGTAAGCTGGCTCCAAGAGCTTGGCAGAAAGGGAAAAGTTTGTCCCTTAGCTGTGCATGCTAAGTTGCTTCAGTTGGGTCTGACTCTTTGTGACCCATGGACTGTAGCCTGCCAGGCTCCTCTGTCCATCTGATTCTCCAGACAAGAATACTGGAGTGGGTTGCCATGCCTTCCTCCAAGGAATCTTCCCAATCCAGGGATTGAACTCGTGTCTCTTATGTTTTCTGCATTGGCAGGTGGGTTCCTTATGGCTAGTGCCACCCAAGAAGCCACCCCTTAGCTGTAATAGAGCCCCAAAAAGATGCCTCACAAGGCACCAATGTTCAGTTGAGCTGTGGGGCTCAGCTTCTTCAACATCTGCTTCAGAAGTGTTGCTATTATTTCTGCTTGTCTCACTCAGCAGTATTCAGGAAATCTGCATTTCTTAGAAAGAGACATTTTGGGGTAGAAAATGCAGATGAATCATGAGCTTAAATATTGGGATTTATTGTTACTTTTTTTGAAAGAAAGGACTTCAATTAATTAATATGAAAATACGATGTGGAGAATCCTTCCTCGTATCATATCTTGCAAAGAACTTATGAAACTTTCTATATCTTTCTCCAGTTGTGTGCATGTGGTGTGTGTGAGTGTGCACAAGCCATTTAAACTGTAGGGCATTAATTTCTTCATTTGTGCAAATTGCTGTGTTAGATTATCTTGAGGTGGATTCCTTCAGCTCTTCCATTTCTGAAATTTTAAACCATATGTATCAGGTTTCTCTTCTCATAGTTTTCTCCTGTGACGCATAGTGAGCAGGCACAGAAGAAATCATTTTCTAGGGTAGTGCCATCTACGCTAAAGTCGTCTTTCCTTGAAATTGTCCCTGACTTGATACCAAAAATAATTAAGAGAGCTTCTAACTTTCAGTTTTCAAGTCTTAGGGCCCATAAGCCTCTGAGTCAAAAAAGCAATTTTTAGAGAAAGGGCAAATGTTACCTTTCCACGACAAAATTCAGGCAGTTTTTCAAATATCACCCTTTCAGGTCTGCACTCTGACATAGCTTCAAGCAAACTGACAGCTACTGTCACCATTTTCATTGGAGTACCTGATACTGCAGCCCAAGACCTCAGGGAGCTCTTGGCTCTGGGATAGGATTTTATGAGCATTTTTGCCCAAACCTTACTATTTGGGTAGCAGTACTGTAGTTTTTCTTTTTTTTCATTGTTTAATATAGATATAGTACTACGGTACTATATAATATTACTTGTTGTTGTTCAGTTACTAATTGTATCCAACTGTTTGTGACCTCATGGACTATAGCATGCCAGGCTTTCCTGTCCTTCACCATCTCCTGGAGTTTGCTCAGATTCATGTCCATTGAGTCAGTGATGCCATCCAAACATCTCATCCTCTGCTGCTCCCTCTTCTGTTCTCAGTCTTTCTTAGTATCATCTTTCCCAGTGAGTCAGCTCTTCATATCAGGTGGCCAAAGTTTTGGAGCTTCAGCTTCAGCCTCAGTCCTTCCAATGAATATTCAGGACTGATTTCCTTTAGGACTGACTGGTTTGATCTCTTTGCCACCCAAGGGATTCACTCTCAAATCCCAAGAGTCTTCTCCAGCTTCACAGTTCAGAAGCATCAATTCTTTGGTGCTCAGCTTTCTTTGTGGTCCAGCTCTCACATCCATTTGTGACTACTGGAAAAACCATATAATACTATAGAGTCTTATAGTACTACCAAAGTATTATATGACAGGATGATTAAAATAAAGATTTTAAATCAGTTCTGATAACACAGGAATTATAATTAAAAACCATTATCTTAAATTACTTTTATAATTTTTCAAGCTATTGAAAGAAAATTACAACAGGTTTATAAAGATGGTTATAACTCTAGAATGATATTGAAAAACAAATTTGATTCTCTTTAATCACTGATGTGTAGAAGAGGTATATCTTTAATCAACTTTCCCATTTTTTTAGTTTAAGGCCACTTTCTGTATATTTCAGTTATTTTTATAATTACTTTCATGATATTTGTCATGGTCTCACTCTATTATTATTTTTATATTTTTAGAGGATTATTTTTTGTGTATTTTGATAAAATTTATAATTCCATGAATAAAAACTACATTCTTGTGATATATATATATATATATATATAAAGTAAGCTTGAAAATGCATGTGCATCCAAAATGTTACATATGTGTAACCAAATATATACATACATAACCAAAGCACACTAATTACTGACTTAAAAATATTTTTAAATAAATAAGACAAAGCAATAATGCATGTAATTAATTTACAAAATTTCTAAGCTGCAAACTAGCTTCTTCAATGAAAGCAGGAAAGAAAAATAAGGTTTGTTGGTCACATGTTATATATGTTGTCACTTTGAGATGAGAATGAGGTTTAAAGTTAATTATGCACAGCTATTTAAAAATTTTTAATATCAGTCAGCATTACCTATGGTGAAGACTCTTGAGAGTCCCTTGGACTGCAAGGAGATCCAACCAGTCCATCCTAAAGAAGATCAGTCCTGGGTGTTCAATGGAAGGACTGACATTGAAGCTGAAACTCCAATACTTTGGCCACCTCATGTGAAGAGTTGACTCATTGGAAAAGACCCTAATGCTGGGTAGGATTGGGGACAGGAGGAGAAGGGGAAGACAGAGGATGAGATGGCTGGATGGCATTACCGACTCAATGGCCATGGGTTTGGGTGGACTCTGGAAGTTGGTGATGGACAGGGAAGCCTGGCATTCTGCAGTTCATGGGGTCGCAAAGAGTTGGACACAACGGAGTGACTGAACTGAACTGAGAAAAACATAAAACATATTTAGTATTCCTCCAAAACTAAAAGTTAATTCTTATTCATAATGATTCAAGTTGTTTTTATTCGACAAACTTTTATTTCCAGAAGCCATCTGAGCATGTGGGTGTTAAATAACTTGTAAGTATCAATTTAGAATGTTTAGGATATTTGCAACAATTTTTTCATATAGTTAATAAATAATTTAAACAATTGTATTTGTTAATTGAAAGACAGAATGAACGAAGTGGATTTACAACCAGAGTTCGTTCTTTTTTTTTTTTAGCCAGGCTCTGCACTCACAGTCTCATAGGTTAGTACTATTGCTCATATCTTGCTGTTGATTCTCAGAGAGATGTCATGATACACATAGTTTCCCAGAGCTGTGTGTCTCAGCCAAGACCAGTATAGAATCCTAGTAGACGCTGGAGCCTCTTTTACAATAGTTCAGCTCAGCTGACTCTGAAAAGCTGAAGTAGACTCCAAGACTTCAGCTTTGCCTTCATCTTCTTAAAGCATGTGGTCTTTGATCCTAGCAGTGCCTGGCAGGAGCTGAACTTGATCTTCTCTCAGGTCACGTGGACTTCTCTGATAACTCAGTTGGTAAAAAATCCACCTGCAATGCAGGAGACCCTGGTGCGATTCCTGCGTGGGGAAGCTCCCCTAGAGAAGGGATAGGCTACCCACTCCAGTATTCTTGGACTTCCCTGGTGGCTCAGCTGGTAAAGAATCTGCCTGCAATGTGGGAGACCTGGATTCGATCTCTGGGTTGGGAAGATCTCTTGGAGAGGGGAAAGGCTACCCACTCCAATATTCTGGCCTGGAGAATTCCATGTACTGTATAGTCCATGGGGTTACAAAGAGTCAGACACGACTGAACCACTTTCACTTTCTGGTCATCTAGTCTTAGTTGGTCCAGCCCTGTTCTGAAAATCCTGACAGGACTGTTAGCAAGAAACTGGCACAAATGTATGAGTCTGTGTGTGTGTGTGTGTGTGTGTGTGTGTGTGTGTGTGTGTGTGTGTGTATGAGTGCACGCATGAACAGTGAGTCAAGCAACATAAGTCACACAGAAAAACTGCAGCAGCTTCTGGACTTTCTGGACTTTCCTCCAATACTGCATACCCCCTCCCTCCCCTCCTATCCATGTTCCTCTTACTTTCCTTTCAAATAACTTGGCCTTACCTTTCCAGTTGGGTCTCTCTCCATCACCCAGTCCCTTACTATTTACCTGGTACTTAAACTGTACTTCAGCACACAGCCATCAATTTAAAAATACAGTGTCTGATAAATTTTTGAATATTTAAAAAAGCTGGTTTATAAATTTGTGGATAATGGTCTTTATTGTTTCTTCCTTCATTTCATTATCTAATTTTGACCATTTCTTTTTAAAGACATTAGTCACATTTCATAAGGGACCTATAGAAAAGGATGACATTACATATATCTCATGACCTGCTAACAGCAATGGATGTAAAATAAATTAGTAGGTGAAGGAAAAGAGAGAGGATTGAGATTCATGGTCAGCATGGGGATTGGGGTTATGCCAAGTTTAATCTTTCTCTGCTGACCCAGTTCTTTGCTAATAAGAACAATAAGGACTGTTCTCCATTTATGAGCCTGAAGGGCCAGGGTCAGATCAGTTCTGCAGTATTTTAAAACATCACTTTTCAGCTTGTGGATTCTGTCTCATACATCACAGGTCCTTCTCACTCAACCATTTCATCTCCATCAGCATGCACACGTATCCTGGAAGCATCCATTTTAAAATGAATAAAACAAAACCAACCCCAAAGAAAAAACAAAAACCCAAAATGTCCTTTGACTCCATGTAATCCACCAGGTAACAGACACATATTTCTTCCCTTTTTTATAAAAAAAAAATTTTCTTGAAATTGTGATCTGTCTTCATGGCCTCCAACTCCTCTCTCTCTTTCCCTCTTAAGCCTATTACAATTTTATTTTATCTCAACTCCAATACTCTTGAAAAAGTCATTATATTTCTCCACATTGCCTAGATCTCAGGGAACTTTATCTTACCTAACTTTTCAGTAGTAATCAATCCATTTTACCATCCCATTTTACCATTTTCTTTAAATATACTTCTATCGTTTGTCTCTTCCTTCCTAATATTGTATTGACTGCTCCTTCTTGGTCATTTTTGGCCACTCTTCTGTTAGACCTTTAACACTTGGAATGTTTTAGGATCATATCCTAGTCTGTCTTTTATTCTTTAACAACTTGGTCTCTTTGATAATATCTTGTTTTAGAAAATACCTTGTCTTATGGATTAAAAACTAGAAAATGTCTTACTTAGACATTTCTTTATTGTCTTTCCAGTAGTATTTGTGATCAAGAGAGGTGGACATCTTGTCTCCATAAGCTTGAAACATAGGGGGGCACTAGTTAAATATTGATATTTGCTGAAACCTGAGTCATAGCAACTTATAGTTGATTTTGGGAAAGCAAGATGTGAAAACTTCAGTGTTAGTTCTAGGGAAGCATCAAGTAATAGTCTTTGTGATCCCATGGGCTATACAGTCCATGGAATTCTCCAGGCCAGAATACTGGAGTGAGTAGCCTTTCCCTTCTCCAGGTGATCTTCCCAACCTAGGGATTGGACCCAAGTCTCCCACATTGCAAATGGATTCTTTACCAGCTAAGCCACGAGGGGAGCCCAAGAATACTGGAGTGGGTAGCCTATCCCTTCTCCAGTGGATCTTCCTGACCCAGGAATTGAACCGGGGTCTCCTGCATTGCAGGCAGATTCTTTATCAACTGAGCTATCAGGGAAGCCCAAGTAATAGATAAGTATACATTTTATTGAAGAATGATATTAGCCATCAAGATCTAAGTGCTAGGTGTGCTAATTAAGAGTGGAATATTGCTAATTCTAGGTCCTCTCAACTGACAGAGCAAAAATATGTCTGTGTGTACACAACTGCCTTTTCAAGAACTAAAATATTACCTATGTATTAATTATTACAGTTAATATATACTTCTATGAAAAATTGTTTATTGTTTTCCTATAAGGATATAACCTCTATAGGTTTGTTATCTTGATTCTCAGTAACTAAAAAGATACTTTATATATTCATCCTTAAAATTGCATGTTTAGAAGAAATAATTTCTTCCCCATGTACCACCTTTATTAGTGCTTGATTACTGATTTATTGACTGGAAGTAGTATTTAAGATATAGTTGGCATCACTTATATTAGAATAACTGTCACTAATTCCCTGGTTTGAAAAATCACGTACTATTTTGATTAAAACCTTAAAAAAATCTTCTAAAGAAACCACCTAGGTAAATAAGCCATACCATGCTTTTAAAAGAAATATCATAACTTTTATAGAGAAGTCAGGAAAGACTTGCAGAAAATTCATAGAATACAAATAAATACATAATGTTTTAAATAATGTAGTTTTAAGAAATGTAGTTAAAAATTACAATGTACTAAAAACTCTACTTGGCAAATCAAGCATGAGGTATTCCACATATGTGATTGTCTGTAATAACAGAAAGTACTATAAGCATCAAGGTATTCTACCCTAAAACATCAGCTTTATTTTCTCTTTGAAGTATAAAGTGTCTATGGATTCTTCAATGGAAATCTGGACTGAAGTTAATTTTTCTCTTTTTGACTCAAGTTTACAATTATTGTTATGTGCATAATTTTTTTCTTTTTGCCTCCTGCAAAATAATGGTAAACTTAGGGATACTAAATTGTGTAATTTATTTTTGCCCCTATTAAATAGCCTTCGAAGCTCATATTGCTTGACTTAAAATGTGATTGTGAAATATTTTTAGAGTGTAGAGGGCAATATGAATATATTTGCAGCCAACACAGAGCATAAGAACAAGAGTCTTCACTGACAGAGTTGGCACCTCCTGTTCTTCATTGCATGAGCTTTCTCTTCTCATATAGCCACTGTCAGGAATTTGTGTTGATCACTCTTTGGCATGTTCTTATATTTTCAGGGTATGTGTGTGGATCAATAAACGCTATATGGTGAAGTGTTGCTTCTCTTCTTTAATAAATATGTGACATCACCCTGTCTATATCCTTCAACAACTTACATTTTGGGGTGCTAAATTACAGTTTTGAGGCTTGCCCACACTTTGTTCACTTAACTGTACATCAGGGGGTAGTAACTATAGCCTGCATGCCAAATCTGTACTGTTGCATGTTTCTGTAAATAAAATTTTGCATTGGAATAACAGCCCTGGACCCTAGCCTAGTTTATCTGGGTTGGCCAAAAAGATCATTCAGATTTTCCCCTACGCTGTTAATGGAAAAACTCAAATTAATGGTTTGACCAACCTAATACCTTGTCTATGCTGCATTTGTGCTATAACAGCATAGCTGAGTAGTTGCAACAGAAACTCTATGAATTACAAAGCCTAAAATATTTATTATCTAGCTGGTCTTTCATAGTAAAAGTTTGTTGACTCCTGCTCTAGTTCATCCAGCTTGTTTCTCTATGTTATTCTAGTGTATCATAACACAATTATGAACCATATCTAGTTTTCCTCCTCTTGCTAGGCCATTATACTTTTTCCAGGGTAAATATTTTCAGCTTGTTTGCTTTTCTGTGTGGCTTCTGACTTTTTTCCACAGGTTGTCCAGTTTAATTTTGTGTGGAACAGCAGGTTATACAACTAGGCTTATCTACACTGAGTGTAAAAGATGAGTAAAAGAATGTTGATGAAAATTTGGAAGTTCTCCTAAATATTTCATATATTAGTTTAGGGCACATACTACAGCATAGATATGTGCTTTTCTCTTTATTTCCATTATTCAGCTATATCCCTGATTGGTAAGGTTTCTTTTGGGGCAGCAAGGTGTTCCTGTTTTTATATGTGATTAAATATGGCAGGGGCTGTGGAAAATGTGAAACTGAAGAAATATAGGTTGATCCCTCAGCACATAACCCATTGCTTTTGGCACAATATCAACTCTGCTGTAGGAAAAATATAATACAAAGGTGTGACCTTCAAAAGAAACCAATGAAATACTAAGACAGATACCCAACAAAAACACTTCCTGAAATGAATTACAGATTGATGATGGACTTGAAAAGAGAAGTTAATGCTGAAAAAATCCTTCAACTGTTCTTTAAAGGATCAAGAGAATGAAATATACCTGCCTGCCAGTAAACATGCATAGCAAGACTTTTCCATCTATCATTTCATGTTCTGAGAGGCAGCAATGATATTCTGACTTCAGAAGCTTGAATTTCCTTAATGAGCTCTCTACTAGACTTTCACAGGCTATTCTATTACATCAGTTTCAGGAGAATTAAAGAAGGATTTGTATTAAGGTGATGGTATGTCTATCATTTTTGTAAAGGAAAAAAGGAATACTGGATAAAGGAGAATGCATTGTGCCATCCCCACACCTGAATTTATTTTAGTTTTCAACTTTCTCCTAATACAGGTGATTCCTAATGTAGGTTGAAGCCATCCATTTAAGCATGACTTATTCATGCTCACAAAATGATTGATTTAGACAACCACTGAAATGCTGAACTCCCCACTCCTATAGCTTGACATTCTTGCACTACAGATATTGAAGGCTTAAGGCAAGAAGATTTACTATATGAAGGATCAGCCAGAAAGCCAAGATGGATCTTTGACAGCCATGTTGATTTTTGAATGCAGTTATAACCGTAAAAATGACTGGCATGATGCGAGTTCATTTATCCCTCACAGGGACTTCAATGTTAAGTTTTCATGTCACAAGAGCATGTGCTTTTCTAACCAAGGAGTTGGCAAAAATCAATCAACTGAAATCTGTTTTTAATATTACCAACATATTATTGCTGCTGTTCATTTGTTAAGTCACGTCCAACTCTTTGTGACCCTATAGACTGCAACACAACAGGTTTCCCTGTCCTTCACTATCTCCCAGAGTTTGCTCAGATTTGTATCCATTGAGTTAGTGATGCTATCTAACCATCTCATCCTCTGTCACCTACTTCTCTTCTTGCCTTCGGTCTTTTTCAACATCAGGAAATTTTCCAGTGAGTTGGTTCTTTACATCAGGAGGTCAAAGTATTGGAGCTTCAGCTTCAGCATCAGTCCTTCCAATGAATATTCAGGGTTGATTTCCTTTAGGATTGACTAATTTGATCTTCTTGCAGTCCAAGAAACTCTCAAGAGTCTTCTCCAGTACCACAATTCAAAAGCATCAATTTCTTGGCACTCAGCCTTTTTTACTGTCCAACTCTCACATCTATATATGACTATTTGAAAAATCCTAGCTTTGACTATATGGACCTTTGTCAGCAAGGTGGTATCTTTGCTTTTTAATATGCTGTCTATATTTGTCATAGCTTTTCTTCAAAGTGGCAAACACCTTTTAATTTCATGGTTGTAGTCACTGCCCATAGTGATTTTAGAGCTCAAGAAAATAATATCTGTGGCTGTTTCTACTTTTCCCCCATCTGTTTGCTGTGAAGTGATGGGATTGGATGCTATGATCTTACTTTTTTGAATGTTGAGTTTCAGCCAGCTTTTCCACTCTATCTTTCACTCTCATCAAGAGGCTCTTTAGTTCCTCTTCAATTTCTGCCTTTAGGGTGGTGTCATAAGCATATCTGAGGTTGTTGATATTTCTCCCAGAAATCTTGATTCTAGCTTGTGATTCATCCAGCCTCGTATTTCACCCAATGTACTCTGCATGAAAGTTAAGCAAACAGGATGACAATATACAGCCTTGTTATACTCCTTTCCTAATTTTGAACCAGCCATTTGTTCCATGTCCAGTTCTAACTGTTGCTTCTTGATCTGCATACATATTTCTCAGGAGACAAGTAAGGTGATCTGGTATTCCCATCTCTTTAACCATCATATACAAACAATTAGTAAAAAATTAAGCACAAATGAGGATGCCAGAAAAGGCAAAGTTATTTTTTCCAAACCTGTATTTCAAGGTATCATTTCTGGGGTTCAAAAATATTTTCCCAGATTTAGTCAAAGTGAAAACTAACTAAACAACTCACTAAATCTTAAGGTGTGGAAGAAATGGAGTGCTCTTTACAAGAAAAATTAACCTTTCTGGACAAGAATTTTAATTATATTCATCAATCTTTAGGCAGCATTTACCTGCTGAAAAGAAATTTTAGAAAGCTTTCTGCTTTGCTTTCTTTGGCACTTCCACATGGAAGTCTACATATCAGCCAAACATATTTTAGAATTGTGGAGGAAATCTCAACAATTCTTTCCCCACTCCACTTTCCTTCCTTCCTTCTCTTTACATTTAGTCCAATATCCTTTGGAATACTAATGATTTGGCACTAAACCCTAGAAGAGCTGATAATCATATGCAGTACACAATTATATACATCTAGCATCTCTTATGACTGTCTTATCCATATATTTTATAAGTGACCAAATATTCTATCAGCATGAATACTAGACACATTACTCAATGGCATATTCAACATAGATAGTTTCTGCCCTCACTGAGTTTGTGTCTTGTGATTTTTCCCAGGAACTTTCCACTTAAAAAAGTGGTGCAAGCATTATTTTAGGGACAGTAAACAGTTTCTAAGTATTAATTTGAAAAGTCAATTGTGAAATTAAACAGCATAAGCTTTTCATCTTGTTTGTCTTGAATCTATTAGGATACATTTTATGTGTTCAAAAGTGTGTAGTAAACTATTATTCTCAGTATCACACATTCTGCTAGATACTAAGGATGTAAGAAATATCAGATCCACACCAGAACATAAAAAGGTAAACCAAAAAATGACAACCTGCTAGTAAGAATCTTTCTTCACTAATAGGATATATGAGCAATGGTGATGCAAGGTACCCCTGTCTCTCCAAGGAGATCAGCCTTCTGTCCAACAGCAGCACCATGGTTCCCTAGCAACACACTCTAGCAATGAGAGACTTATTTTTGTGCTGGCAGCTGAACATCTCTCCAGAGAAACCAAAACTTTGTACAAAATATACATTTCAACTCAATTTTGACTTTACATCTTTTACCTGCCTTTTAAATAATGGTGTCTAAGTGATGAAGCAAAGATGGTGGAGTAGAAGGACTTGCGCTTATCTTCTATAAGAACACCAAAATCCCAACCAGCTGGTGAAGAACCATTGACAGGAGGATGTTGTAACACACCAAAAAAAAAAAAAAAAAAGGATACCCCATGTCCCAGGACAAAGGGAAATTTACCACAAGATAGTAGGAGGGATGCAACTGTGTTAAAATCAAATCCCTTACCTGCTGGGTGAGTGACCTACAAACTGAAGAACAATAATACTAAAGAAGTTCTCACACTGTTGTGAACATTCTAGACTCCACATCAGACTTCACAACCTGCAGATCAGGCAAAAGGACTGGGAATCCCCAGGGACTATGGCTTTGAAGGAGAGCAGGATTTCATTATTGAACTTCCACAGGAACTGGGGGAAACACAGACTCTTGGAGGGCACAAGCAAAGCCTTGTGCACACCAGGACCCAGGGGAGAGGGGCAGTGACCCTACGAGAGTCTGAGCCAGACTTGCCTGTGGGTGTTGGAAGGTCTCCTGTGGAGGCATGGGTCAGCAATGGCCTGCTGCAGGGACAGAAGCAATGGCAGATTCATTCCTGGGAGGCACATGTTGGCCTAAGTCCTTTGGGAGGTCAGTTTTAGCCCTACCAGAGAGCCTGTAGACTCCAGGACTGGACTACCTCAGGCAAAAATACCAACAGCAGAAAACTGGATTATAGGTTTACCGAGCATGGACCTGCCCAACAGAGCAAGACCTAGTTTTCCCCATAGCCAGTCCCTCCCATCAGGAAGATTGTATAAGGCTCTTATCCTCATCCATCAGAAGAAAGACAGAAGAAGCAAGAACCACAGTCCCACAGCCTGCAGAATAAAAAACCACAATTACATAAAGCTAACAAAAATGATCACATGGATCACAGCCTTGTGTAACTTACTGGAGCTATTAGCCATGCTGTGTAGGGCCCCCAGAACAGGTCGTGGTGGAGAGTTCTGACAAGGCATGTTCCCCTGGAGAAGGAATGGCAAACCTCTTCAGTATTCTTGCCTCTAGAACCCCATGAACAGTAAGAAAAGGCAAAAAGATATGACATCAGAAGATGAGCCACCCAGGTCAATAGGTACCCAATATGCTACTAAGGAAGAGCAGAGAAATAGTTCCAGAAAGAACGAAGATGCTGGGCCAAAGCGGAAATGACGCTTGGTTGCGGATGTGTCTGGTGGTGAAAGTAAAGTCTGGTGCTGTAAAGAATAGTATTGCATAGGAACTTGGAATGTTAAGTCCAGGAATCAAGGTAAGTTGGAAGTTGGATGTGGTCACACAGCAGAAGGCAAAAGTGAACATTGACATTTTAGGAAACAGTGAACTGAAATGGACGGGAGTAGACAAACTTAATTCAGATGACCATTATATCTACTACTGTGGGCAAGAATCCCTTTGAAGAAGTGGAGTAGCCCTCATAGTCAACCAAAGAGTCTGAAATGCAGGGCTTGGTTGCAATCTCAAAAGCAACAGTGTGATCTCAGTTTGTTTCCAGGACAGATCATTTAGACTTTGCTAAAGCCTTTGATTGTATGGAGCACCACAAACTGGAAAATTTTTGGAGATGGGAATACAAGACCACTTTATCTGCTCCTGAGAAATCTGTATGCAGGTCAAAAACAAACAAATTTAGAAATTTAAAATTGCCAAATTCAGACTTAAATTGAAGAAAGTAGGGAAAACCACCAGACCATTCAGGTATGACCTAAATCAAATTCCTTATGATTATACAGTGGAAGTGACAAACAGATTCAAGGGATTAGATCTGAGAGACAGAGTGTCTGAAGAACTATAGACGGAGGTTCGTGACACTGTACAGGAGGCAGTGATCACGACCGTTCCCAAGGAAAAGAAATGCAAAAAGGCAAACTGGTTGCTTGAGGAGGCCTTTCAAATAGCTGTGAAAAGAAGAGAAGCTAAAGGAAGAGGAGAAAAGGAAAGATATACCCACTTGAATGCAGAGTTCCAAAGAATAGCAAGGAGAGATAAGAAAGACTTCCTCACTGTTAAATGCAAAGAAATAGAGGAAAGCAATACAATATGAAAGATTAGAGATGTCTTCAGGACAACTGGAGGTATCAAGGGAGCATTTCATGCAAATATGAGCATGATAAAGGACAGAAATGGCAAGGACCTAACAGAAGCAGAAGAGATTAAGAAGAGGTGGCAAGAATACACAGAAGAACAATTAAAAAATGGTTTCAATAACTTGAATAACCACGATGATGTGGTCACTCACCTAGAGCCAGACATCCTAGAGTGTCTGAGGAAGAATTACTATGCACAAAGCTAGTAGAATGGATGGAATTCCAGCTGAGCTACTTGAAATTCTAAAAGATAAGGCTGTTAAAGTGCTGTGCTCAATATGTCACCAAATTTGGATCACCCAGCAAAGGCCACAGGACTGGAAAATATCAGTTTTCATGCCAGTCCCAAAGAAGGGCAATGCCAAACTACTGTACAGTTGGATTCATTTTACAAGATTCTGCTCAAAATCCTTCAAGCTAGGCTCCAAGAGTATGTGAACCTAAACCTTCCAGATGTATAAACTGGATTTAGAAAAAGCAGAGGAATCAGAGATCAAGCTGCCAATATCTGCTGGATCATAGAAAAGGCAAGGACATTTCAGAAAAATATTTACTTGTACTCTGTAGACTTTGCTAAAGCCTTTGATTGTGTGGATTGCCACAAACTGTGGAAAATTTTTACAGATGGGAATACCAGACTACTTTATCTGCTCCTGAGAAATCTGTATGCAGAACCAGACATGGAACGACGGACTGGTTCAAAGTTGGGAGAGGAGTATGTAAGGCTGTATATTATCACCCTGATTATTTACTTGTATGCAGGAGAAGGAAATGGCAGCCCGCTCCAGTATTCTTGCCTGGAGAATCCTGTGGATGGAGGAGCCTGCTGGCCTGCTGTCCATAGGGTCGCACAGATTTGGACATGACTGAGGTGACTTAGCATGCATGCATGCATTGGAGAAGGAAATGGCAACCCACTCCAGTGTTCTTGCCTGGAGAATCCCAGGGATGGAGGAGCCTGGTTGGCTGCCATCTATGGGGTCACACAGAGCTGGACATGACTGAAGCGACTTAGCAGCAGCAGAGTATATCATGACAAATGCTGGGCTGGATGAAGCACAAGCTGGAATCAATATTGCTGGGATAAATATCAACAATCTCAGATATACAAATGATACCACTCTAATGGCAGAAAGCAAAGAGGAACTAAAGAGCCTCATGATGAAGCTGAAAGAGGAGAGTCAAAAAATTGGCCTAAAACTTAACATTCAAAACACTAAGAAAATGGCATCTGGTACCATCACTTCATAGCAAATAGATGGGGGAAAATTGGAAACAGTGGCAGATTTTAATTTTGTGGGGCTCCAAAATCACTGCAGTCAGTGACTACAACTATGAAATTAAAGTTGCTTCCTCCTTGGAAGACAAGCTGTGACAAATCTAGACAGCATGTTAAAAAGCAGAGACACCACTTTTTTGACAAGGTCTGTATAGTCAAAGCTATGGTTTTTCCAGCAGTTATGTATCGATGTGAGAGTTGGACCATGAAGAAGGCTGAACACCAGAGAATTGATGCCTTTGAATTGTGGTGCTGAAGAAGATTCTTGAGGGTCCCTTGTACAGCATGGAGAGCAAATCAGTCGATCCTAAAGGAAAGCAACCCTGAATGTTCACTGGAAGGACTGATGCTGAAACTCCAATACTTTGGTCACTTGATGAGAATAACTGACTTATTGGAAAAGACTCTGATGCTGGGAAAGACTGAGGGCAGGAGGAGAAGGGGACAACAGAGGATAAGGTGGTTGGATGGCATCAGCAACTCAATGGACATGAGTTTGAGCAAACTCCCAGAGTTAGTGAAGGACAGGGAAGTCTGGTGTGCTGCAGTCCATGGGGTAACGGCAAAGAGCCAGACATGGCTTAGAAATGAACAGCAACATCAGTAATATATAGATTTGGAAAGTTTAGGTATAATTAAAAATAAGTTTAATTATAGCAGTTATCTATAATTATCTAAGCCCCAATTTACTTATCTGAAACATGAGTTAGCAGTATTTACAATTTTGTATAGGTTTTAAGTAAGATAATCAATGCAAAATATTTCTATGGTGGCTATCTAATTACTAATTCTAAATGAAAGTTATGGATTACTAGTTTACTACTTGCAACACCACTACTATTACTACCCATCAAAGTAATTAATGAGTAGCCTCAAACAGAAGAATATAATGTAGGTTTGAAGACTCCAATAGCCATCAAGATATCCACTTTCTACTTTTACATGCAGGATGATTGATCTCCATCCTAAGTCAGCAAACAATTTTTATTTCTATACAATATTGAGCCATGCCAAGAAGCTTATAATTTTTGTAAACATGACTGATGGTTTAATGAGATTAATGAAGAGAATTTTGTTCCATAGCACACAGAATTTCATTAATAAAAGCCACATAAATATTTTATTTCTCAAATCCCCTACTTTTTACTCTATCAGTAGTAATACCTTTCTTCTAACTCTGTACTATGTCCACATTTATATTCCCCTCTCCACTTCTTTGTAGAACAGTCTTGCTCTGGACACAAACTTGAGTATCACCCATCTAAAATTTCCCAACAAGATTCCTTACAACCAGCAGACTGTCCTTAGCTTGGAAGGAACTTCTTTTGCTGTCAATTAGGGTTTATTAAAGTAGTACATCCAAACAGAAATGACAATATATTCTCCATGATAAATTCTAGGCCAAGAGGGTATAGCTTTCTGCACATCATTTTGCCAAGTTGGAGAAACTTGAAAAGTAGAAAGTAGTTAATAAGTGGTGGTTAATGTCTTATAGGAGTTTTTGAAGTGAGAAAATATCATTGAATTTGGTGGGATAGTTTTAGCATAGCCTTGGAGACTGAAAAATCAGATTGTGATATTTCTTCATCAAAAAAAAAAGTGTCTTTACTGCTTCCAAATGTGTGTGATAATGTTGTAATTTTGGAGCCAAAAAGAAAATGTTTAAGAAATGAACAGATGGTAATTAAACAGATACAGGAGCCAAAATTATTTTTTCAGCATTTGCTAGCTAAGAGAAAAGTGGTGGACCAAAGACTGCATAGTATCAAGGAAGAGCTTTTAAAAAGGAAAAATGGAAATGATGAGATTGAAGATGAGAAAGAGATGGCATGGAAAATAAAAGGGGAAAAAAAAAACTTTGGAAAGTATTTTTTTTTTTTAAACTGAGATAGGAGGGGAAGACCTAAGGAAGGATGAGTATTTTGAGAAATTTTGGAGATGGTACAATTAGTGGAGTTATGGAGAAGTACTAAGGTGGCCAGCAAGCTGAGAGGAATTGGCATCCAGTATTCTATATTTCCAGACTTCGAGTGAGTGGGGGAAGCTTTTAAAAAAATCTAATATGAAGAATAACATTTAGTCTGAGGGAAATGATATTGGTTGTGTGGGTGCCCCATACAGATCCTCTTACTGCTTTTCTACCCAACCCTGACTACTGTGAATATTGCTGTTGTGTTGTTGTTTAGTTGTTAAGTTGTGTCTGACTCTTTGTGACCCCCTGGACAATAGCCATCCAGGCTCCTCTATCCATAGGATTCTCCAGGCAAGAATACTGCAGTGGGTAGCCATTCTCTTCTCCAGGGGAATCAAACCCAGGTCTCCTGCATTGCAGGTGGATTACTTACCATCTGAGCCACCAGGGAAGCCCTATCCTGCTTCCTCACAATTCAACTCACGAGGGTTTTAAGTTTAACAAATGACTGGAATGTGAACCTCCATCTCAGGTCCAACTGCAACAAAGGATTTGTTTTTTTTTTAGTTTCATTACAGATATTTTATTTACTCATTTTAACATTCACAGATTTAAAATATTTATTGCCTTTCTAATGTAGGCTTCATCCTCTTTAGTGTGGCTAATGTAATTTTTTAAAACTAATTTTTATTGGCGTGTAGTTGCTTTACAACATTGCGTTAGTTTCTACTATACAGCAAAGTGAAATCAGCCATATGCCGGGGTCCAGCCCCGGCGGGGTCTGGGGGTCTCGAAGGATGAGTGGCGTCAGCGGAAGAAGAACTGAGCTGAGTCGATGTGTGGTGATGGGGCAGTCTCTCGTTTATTGTTGTTGGTTTACAGTTTTATAGCCAAAAGACATCCCCATTACATCATTACATCACCTATTATTCTATACAATTTTTTGTTTTCTACCTCCCATAGCAACCTTATCATTGAGCTCATTCCCCAAACTATCATGAAACATTCCCTTTGCAGAAGTCAGATTTCTATGTAATTAGATTTAACAATAGTATGTTTACCATTTGAATGTCTTCAGTATACTTCATTCAATCATGGTAAGTACATCAACCTAAGTAGAAAAGTTACATTTCTCTTATCAGGTACAACTATGTAGAAGCTAGAGGGAAGGGCTTAAGCTTGAGACTGTTTATTCTAGTAACCTACTTAGTTCTTATGAGGAAAGAGGAAAGAGGACAAAGAGACAGTTTAGAGAGAGGAAAGAGGACTAAGAGACAGTCAAGCAGCACTGCTTTAGCAATAAAACCCTATTAACCTTATAACTACTATAATGAATTCCTATGTCTACATTATCCTAAAGCAATCAATATCTCCAACTATGCTGGCCACAATTATGAGCATTCCTAAGTCTCAATCGAGCCTGATTTCTTCAAGGAAGCGAGCCTCCTCCGTGGAGTGGTCAGGGGAGTGGGAGGTGGAAAGGTGACCCAAGTATGAGCCTTTCTGGTGGTGGCCTTGCCATGACCCCCAGAGAACTCTTGGTAAACTCCCCAGTAATTAGTAGGAGGAGTAGTAATCTATTTAAATGTCCTTTTCATTCCTCCTTAGCCCCCGGGGAAGGTGATCCACCTTCCCAGATCCTCTGGTCGATAAGGTCTGGGGGGATTATCTCAGGACGAATTCTTTCCAACTGTGACTGACCTACTGAGATGAGCCAATGTTCCGAGCATGGACAGAACTTCCAAGAAAAATACCAGGGTAGGGCTTGCCCAGGATGCCCGGATAAAGAAAGTCAGCTTTGCAATTTCTTTCTTAGTCTCGTGACCTTGTCATCCGAGCAAGGGGGCATCCTGACGGCTCCCAGCAGCCATACATATATCCCATCCCTTTTAGACTTCCTTCCCATCCCGGACACCACAGTGTGTTAAGTAGAGTTCCCTGCACTATACAGCAAGTTTTATCAATACTTATATATATCTTGATTGAAGAAATTGGGCAGGGCTCTTTGATGGTGGAGGCTAATTCATCAGGGTATTGTGGTGGCTGTTGAATTTTTGTTTATATTACTTTTCTAGCTGTCCGCAGCCCTCAGCCCTCAGAAATGGGAGCAGTGAAAATGGCTTGTAGGTTCACAGAGTAAAATGAAATGTAATTGATTGTTCTTGAGAGGTTAACTTTGAAATATCTGACCATGAAATGGAAGCTGGGAGGGAACATGTAAACTCCAAAGGCAGAGCTGTTAGTTAAGAGGGCTGAAATGAGAAACCCTCTCACTTTCTTTATATTTGCTCTTGGCCTTTACCTATATGTTCTCTGCAGTTCTTCAAGACTCTTTGACCCTGAATTTCCAATAATCCTGTATACCCCAGAGGAGCAAGATCACGCCTTTGGAAAATGGCAGTATTAGCTGTCTTCAGCAATTTTATAGACCATTCTTTATCCCAGGAAAGATGAAGTTATATGTATGTAGCCTGATGTGATAAATACACTTGAAAACATCTGACAGTTAACTGGAGCAGTTAACATATCACAAAAAAATAACATCAGTTCTTGCTGGAATTCTTTTCTCTTATTTATGACATGAAAGATTTGATGATTGAACTAATATGGCCCTTCCACTGAGTTCAGTTTTTCAGATATTCTGATGAATTCCATCCAAATCAAGTATGTGTTGTGTTAGTCAATCAGACATGTACAACTCTTGCCTCTCCATGGACTGTAGCTGACCAAGCTCCTCTGTCCGTGGAATTTTCTAGGCAAGAATACTGGAGTGGGTTGCCATTTCTTTCTCCAGGGGACCTTCCTGATGCAGGGATTGAACCCAAGTCTCTTGTACCTCTTACACTGGCAGGCAGATTCTTTACCACTAGTACTTCCTGAGAAAGCCCAAGTCAAGTACATGTAATAGTCTATTTAAAACTATGTCTTTATGCCTCATCTCATATGTCAGAACCGTTTGGGGAGGGGAAAAAGGATCTGACTTGACTGAGTATTAACACGACTGTGCGACTTTTACTTTCCATGGCTTTTTTTAGCCAAAATGTGGTCAATATTCTCATATCTCAATATCTACACAGAGATCATTTCCCTCTGATTGTTAGGAACACCTATGCATAGGATTATACACTACAGCATGGAGTTTTGAAAGCATATTAGAACAGGTATCTGGATGACAAATTTTTAATCGCATTTTTATCATGTCAGCCTGAAAGTTAAGCAGTTCCTATATTGTCCAAGCTCTTAGTTTGATCATTTGACTGATTAAGAAAAGTTAGTCCTTCCTAGAATTTATAATTAACATATTGAATATCTATGAAAAGCTTATTCTGTGTGGAGGAATGCAAGTACCACACTGGGGATTTTTGCTCTCAAGAATAGCACTATTCAGAAAGACGCTATACAAGCAGGAGGTGAGTCAAATGAAGTACTTGAATTTTTGGAAGGGACCTGTGAAAGTACTTTGAGTGGCGTACAAGGATTTTTAGGCATATGTGGTGACAGAGAGAGGAGCATAGAGATATCGTCAGTGGGAAAACTATGACTCACCTGAAGTTGTAAAACATATTCCTACAAAACTGTGGGTACCTCTTATAATGTAATACAAACCAGACTCCGATTAATACCTGAGAGATGTCACTGCAAGACTAAAAAAGATAACCTGATGTATTATATTAAATTTATTAATATTTCATTTGTTACTCTCAAGTATTAGTAGGTTTTACTCTCTCTATTATAAAAACATCATCCTAAATGTTGGCATTGCTATCCATCTGCTATATTTCGCATAAATAAAATACAGAGAAGATATTTACTTTGTATGGAATGATGCTTATGATTGTAATTTGTTGATGATTCACAGAAAACTTCCAACTATTTATCACAAAACATAATTGTGGTCTTTTTTATGTATTTAATTTAGGAAAAACATTTTTACTCAAGAGCTGAGTCATAGTTGGTAGAATTTTCTATAAATAGAACTGCTGTTGCTAACACGGTATCTTAAGCAGAAATGGAATAACAAATTAAACACTGGAGACAGGAAAAAAGGTAGTAATGCAGGTTCTCTTTGACACATGCTTACACCTAGATGTTGAGAAAACTGCTTGGGAAATAGACACAGAATTCTGTTCTTCAACTTATGTGGTTGAATGAACATCAATATTGTGTGATATTTTAAGGAAACTTCAAAATGGTAGAAATTATTTAAAGTATGGCAAAAGGACTTCTACCTTTTTGCATCTGGAATATGATATGGTTTTGGTGAAAAATAAGGAGTACGGTTTATTCAAATTATGCCAACTAGAGCAAAGCAAATGAGATAGTAGAAGACATCGTTGTCCTGTGTGTGTGTGTGTGTGTGTGTGTGTGTGTGTAAGCTAACTGGGGAAGACAGCATATCAAAACAATAAACGTTGCATTTGTGGTACAAACCACTAATACTGCAGAAGCATAAGAAGAAGATTTTATTGACTAACCACAAAGACTCTAGGAAAGAAGTTCAGTATATTAGAGCTGTTAAAGAATATGACTTGATTGGATAAAATGGAAAAGAATGGCAGATACATATGCTGATGTCAAGACTGTAAAAGGTGGCATGAGAGAAGAGAGGCTTGAAATTCTGAAGGTTAGGATTTCATAGAGTTGACAACAGCTGCTATCGTTTATCCCTTACTGTGTATCATGAATATTGTTAGTGTCTTACTATTTCAGTCTTATAGTAGGTTTATTATTATTATTCCTGTTTTTCAGATGGAAAAATAGAAACTAAGCAAATGATGCAGCCAGCTTCTATTTCTAAATATATATGGCTCCAGTCCTAATTATTCTTCATTCTATGGCTTACTTTTTGAAGATTCTTAAGCAAAGAGGAGTTATACATATCTCTAGTTTTTTTAAAGATTCTTTTCCCATATAAGCCATTACAGAGTATTGAGCAGAGTTCCTTGTGCTATATTGTAGGTCCTTATAAGTGATCTATTTTGTACATATATATGTCAACCCCAGTCTCCCAATTTATCCCCCCTTACCCCCAATCACAGTTATTTTTAATTCCTTGTCTCATACTTACAACTTCTGTGTCCTATCTGAGTCAGGTTCTGATGATGGCTTTATTCCTTCAGACTGTATTTTCTTGCCATTTTTTTGCATGCCTCAGAATTTTTTGTTTGACATGTTTGAGGGGGTAGGTGCTGAGGCAAATTGGCCTCTCGGGTGGGAATTTGAGCTAATCAACTTAGGCAGGGTGCTATGTTTGTAGTACATTGTTACTGTGAGCACCAGAAACTGCCATTTTCTCTAGCAATTGTTTCCATGTTTTTGGCTTTTGAGCATCCCTTTTGTAGCTCTCCCAGCTGTACTGAAGGCTTGTTAGCATGGCAGCCAGGTGTTGTGATTGAATCTCCATCTCTGGCATGCTTATGGGGCTTGCATCTTGGGGAAATAACCTTCACAAAGGTTTCTGTCTTTCTTTGGGGACAGAGGTTTTTTCCCTCTGTCCACAGAATGGGCATCCTCCAAGGTTCTCTGTTTGTCTAAAAAAATGATAAAGCATGGAAATGAGGACAAATATGGCTATTTCCAGAAATAGAAATATAGTTGGAGTAAAGCATATTTGCAAAAACAGAAGAGCAAAGGGTTGCAAAAGAAAGGGCCAATGTGTAACCACAAGCCACATCATAAAAGGGAAATGAAGCCAACTGTTAAAGTATGGGCTTTAGCCCTGGTGGCTCAGACGGTAAAGAATCCGCCTGCCAATGCAGAATACTCGCATTCGAGCCCTGGGTTGGGAAGATCCCCTGGAGAAGGGAACTCAGTATTCTTGCCTGGAGAATTCCACGGACAGAGGAGCCTGGCGGGCTACAGTCCGTGGGGTCGCAAAGAGTCGGATGTGAGTGAGCGACAAACAGGTTCACATCAACGCTTTTAGCAATGAAGAGGGTGCCTGTGATCGAACTTGGCAACAGCAGTATGAGTCTGTTCTTGCCAGATGTTTTTCTCACCTATACTCTATACTGCTTCTGATATGAATCCCCACTGACTTTTAGTTCCAAATGAGGAACACTTAAAATCAAGAAAAGAGTACTTGGAAGAGGTAATGTTTTCAAATGACCCCTCTGTGTAGTGACTCCAAGAAGACTGAATATATACGGTGGAAGTACTACACGGTGAAAGTGGCAAAATAGGCTAAAGGTAGTTAGTTTACAGTGGATTTTAAAAAATTGTTGTAGAAAAACCCCACATAAGTGAAATTCACCTTATAACCATTTTTAAGTACAGTTCAGTAGTGCTAAATATATTCATATTTGAAACATTTCTCTAGATATGTTTCTTCTTGCACATTTGAAACTCCATGCTCATTAAACAACAACTCCCCTTTGCCCCTCCTCCCAACCCCTGGTAACCTCTGTTCTACTTTCTATTTCCATGAATATGACTTTTAAGATCATAATATAATTGGAATCATAGAGTACTTATGTTTTGTAACTGGATAATTTCACAGTTCATCCATTTTGTAATATGTGACAAGACTTTCTTTTTAGGGCTGAAAAATACTCCATTGTATATACAAACTATAATTTGCTTATCTATTCCTTTGTCAGTGGACATTTTCATTCCTTCTACTTCTTCACTACTATAAATAGTGCTGCTATGAACATTAAGTGTATAAATATATCCTTGAGACCCTGGCTTCAATCCTTTGGGATACATACACATAAGTATGAATGCTAGATCATACTGTAGCTCAGTCTTTTATTTTCTGAGAAACTTTTATCATGAGTCAGCCCTGGTAGGTTGTGTGTTTTAAAGGATATATTTGTTTCTTCTAAGTTATACAAACATTGGATAGTTTTTATAGATACAATCTCTTTTGTCCTTTCTATTTCTGTGGCATCAGTTGTGATGCCATCTTTTGTCTGACTTTAGTTATCCGAGTTTTCTATTTTTTTTCTTAATCTAGTTAGAATTTATCAATTTTGCTGATCTTTGCAAAAAACAAACTTTTACTTTTTAGAGCTTTGGTAACTTTTTTCTATTGTTTTTCTATTCTCTATTTAAATTATTTTTTCCTATAGTCTTTTATTTCCTTCCTTCTGCTAATTTGGTTTGTTCCTTTTCTAGTTTTCTGAAGTATAAAGTTAGGTTTTTGATATAAGATCTTTCTTTTTCTTTAATGTTCATATTTATAGCTATATACGTCCTTCTTTGAACTGCTTTCTCTGCATCATGTCAATTTTGGTATGTCATCTTTTTATTTTTTCTTATCTGAAGATATTCTCTAATTTCCCTTGTGAGCTCTGCTTTGATCTATTTATTGCTTAACAGTGCATTGTATTTTCACATAACTGGATTTTCCAGTTTTCCTTGAGCTACTGATTTTTAATTTTACTTCATTATAATCAGAAAAGATACTTTGTATAGTTTTAATGTTCTTGATTTTTTAAAGGTTTGTTATATGCCTTAACATGTTAGCTATCATAGAGAATGTTCTATATGCACTTGGGAAGACTATACTTTGCTGTTGTTGAGTGGAATGTTCTGTAAATGACTGCTAGTTTTAGATGGTCTTGAAGTGTTATCCATGCTTCCCTGGTGGGTCAGTGGTAAAGAATCCATCTGCCAATGCAAAAGAAGTGGGTTTGATCCCTGATTCAGGAAGATCCCCTGGAAAAGAAAATGGCAACCCACTCCAGTTTGCCTGGAGAATTCCATGGGTAGAGGAGGCTGGTGGGCTATAATCCATGGGGCCGTAGAGCTGGACCTGACTTAGCAACTGAACAGCAACCCAAATAGCAGTGTTGTTCAAGCCCTCTGTTTCTTTATTGATCTTCTGTCTGGTTCTTCTATCCATCATTGACAGTGGGGTATTGAAGCTATCTATTTCTCCCTTCAATTCTGTCAGAATTTACTTCATATATTTACAAGCTCTGAAGTATGTTGCCTAAATAATTATAATTGTTATATATATTTTAGTGAATTATCATTTTTATCATTATATATCCCTCTTTGTTTCTTATAGAAGTGTTTTTATTTAGAAGTCCATTGTGACTAATATTGATATAACCATTCCTGCTCTCTTTTACTTGCTGCTTGCTTGGCATATTGTTTTCCAAGAAAAATTTTCAGTCTATGTGTATACTTAGATCTAAAGTGAAGATCTAAAGATAGCATGTAGTTGGATCCTGTTCTTAATTGAGCAAACCAATATATATCTTTGATCAAAGAGTTTAATCCATATACATTTAAAGTGATTGTTGATAGGAAGGGAATTCCTATTGCCATTTTGTTGTCTTCTGTAGATCTTTTAGCTCTTTCTTCTCTTATTGTCTTCCTTTTTGTTTTGTTGATTTGGGACAGTGATGGTGCCTTCTCATTTCTTCTGTGAATATTCTATAGTTGTTTTCTTTGCAATTACCCCTGCAATTACATAAAACATTGAAAAGATGTAGCACTTATTTTAAGCTGATAACAACTTAACTCCAATTGCGCATAAACATTCTACTTCTTACAACCCTACCCCCTCTACTTTATGTTATTGATGTCACAATTTACATCATTATATTTCATGTCTATTGGTATAAAGTTGCATTATTTGAAAGTATTTTGTCATTTAAGTTCTATGAACAAAAATTACAACAGTACAGATTACTATATTTGTTCATGTGTTTGCCTTTACTGGAGAAATTTATAGTTTTTTGTTGCTGTCTACCATTCTTCCATTACAACTTGAAAGACTCCTTTTTGCATTTCTTGTAGAGTAGATCTAGTGGCAATGAATTCAATTCCTTCAGCTTTTGTTTCTTAACTTTTTCTTTACTTTTAAAGAATGGTTTTGTCAGATACAGTGTTCTTTTTTGAAAATTTTCTTTTGTCTTTCAGTATTTTGATCATATTATCTTGCTCACCTCTGAATTCCTAAGTTTCTGCTGAAAAATCCACTGATAATCTGATGAAATATCCCTTGTATATGACAAATAACTTCTTATTTTGCTTTCAGGATTCACTCTTTGTCTTTGACTTTAGACAGTTTGAGTAGAACATGTCTCAGTATGACTCTGAGTTTTTTTAGTTGGAGATTTTTCAGTTTCTTGTATCTATGTTATTTTCTCAGATTTGGGAATCTTTTTTTATTTTTTAACCATTATTTCTTCAAAGTTCTCTTCCACTTTCTCTCCTCTTCTCTTGAGATTCTCATAGTGTGTGTATTCCTTCCTGTGATAGCATTCTGTAAGGCAGTTAGTCACTCTGTACTTTCCTTTAGTCTTTTTTAGCTTTTACTTTTCTCACTCAATGATTTCAAATGCCTTGCCTTCAAGTTTGCTGATTCTTTCTTTTGCCTAATCAGTTCTGGTGTTGGATACATATAATTAATTTTTCAGTTTATTTATTGTCTTTTTCAGTTCCAAAACTTCTGTTTAGTTCATTTTTATAGTCCATCTGCTGATAGTCTTCTTCTTTTGTTCATTCGTCATTTTCCTAATTTTGCTTAGTTGCCTATCTGTTTTCTTTTACCATATTGAGCATTTTATGATGGTTAGCTCATAGGTCTGCATTTCTTTAGAGTTGGTGTCGAAGTTTTATTTTGATTGGGCCATGTTTCCCTATTTATCTGTATGCTTTTATTTTACTTGCTTTTTTGGGGGGTGGGGGAGGTGGGGATTGATTGGGCATTCCCTGGTAGCTCAGCTGGTAAAAACAATCTGCAATTCATGCCAGAGACCCCAGTTCAATTCCTGGGTCAGGAAGATCTGCTGGAGAAGGGATAGGCTACCCACTCCAGTATTCTTCTGCTTCTCTGGTGGCTCAGCTGGTAAAGAATCTGCCTGTAATGTGGGAGACCTGGGTTCGACCCCTGGGTTGGAAAGATCCCCTGGAGAAGGGACTAGCTACCCACTCCAGTATTTTGGCCTGGAGAATTCCATGGACTGTATAGTTCATGGGATTGCAAAGATTGGACACGACTGAGCGACTTTCACTCACTCTCTCAGTCTTTGCATACTGGCTTCTTGCAGGGTAAAGCCTTCACCAGTCAGTTGGCTGGAGATACTAGGATCTCATAAACATTTTCTGATCTATTGCTCTAACTGAGGTCTGCCTGTGGAATTCAAATCTAACATGCTGCTCATGTTCTCAGCAGCTTCTAAACTTCAGCACTCCCTTGTTAGTGGTCTGAATCAGGTGAGACAGACACTATTCCTTTAGGCAGACCCCTGACAAACCTGAACATTGGATTCAGGATCCATTCCTTTGTTTCTGTCTTCAGAGAGGAGCCTCAGTATGGGAGACTTCCTGCTGGCTGCTTCACACTATGCTGCATAGGGAAAGGAGCACCAAGCATATGCCAAACACTATAAATTTCCTGCATTTTTCATTGGAATTCATCCTTGGTTTTACAATGGCCATGATGCTTTAGCTGCTCAAATGGTCTCTAGAACTCTCACAGATGTATTCTGGTCCATATATTGTTAACTTCATTTGTTTGTGGGGAAATGATGGCCTGCAGCTTCTTAGTCCACCATCATGCTGATGTTCCCAAAAGAACTTTTTATACCTGGGTGAGAAGTCGAATCTTGTTTATGTGAAAATAAAGAATCAGGAGAAAGTTCTATAGAATGAAGCAAAAAGTTTCAGTTAGTACTGAAGAATGGGAATTCTAGTTCAACACTCAATTTTTGGATGAGAAAATGAAGGAAATGAAATGATTTTTCCAAGATGTCTAGTGACAGAGGCAAGTGTGCGACTCCAGTTTATCTTCCTTATATCACATGTTTTATGGCAGCATAAATGATGCTTTGTGTACAGTGATGGTAATAAGTGGTAAATAAATTTTAACTTTGGAATTTTCATTACTTACTTAAAAAACCTGCTGCTTATGACAATCATAAGTTAAAATTGGGTTTTCTAGGTGGCACTAGTGGTAAAGAACCTGCCTACCAATGAAGAATATATGGGTTTGATCTATTGGCTGGGAAGATCTCCTGGAGGAGGGCATGGCAACCCACTCCAGTATCCTTGTCTGGAGAATCCCATGGAGAGAAGAACTTGTCATGGGGTCACAAAGAGTTGGATATGACTAAAGCAACTTAGCACACACACACACACACACACACACACACACACACACACACACACACACAATTCAAATTACAAACTTTATGCCATATGATTCACCTCTCTAGGAAATCCCTCTGATTGTTGCATCATCTTAACAACTGTATTTAGAAGATCTATTTTAAAAGTGCATTTCTTAATTTATTGAAGTGGCTTCTCTAAGGCATTTGGCACTTTCCCTTTCGGATATAGTTCATATTTATTAGTGTTCATTCCTAATAGCTGAAAGGCATAGGGATAGAATTCTGCAAAGCAGAATTATCATCAGATGGTTAGAGCACTAATGAAATTTTTTAAAGAAAATTCTCTTCTCATTGCTATGAATAATAACAATCTTTTATATAATAGTCACTTGAAGTACAAAAAATCATGAGGAATAGTGAAAGGCTTGGGAGGACAAGACGGGGAAGTAGACATTTGAATATTCCTATCACAATAAACTGTGGAAAATTCTGAAAGAGATGGGAATACCAGACCACCTGACCTGCCTCTTGAGAAACCTGTATGCAGGTCAGGAAGCAACAGTTAGAACTGGACATGGAACAACAGACTGGTTCCAAATAGGAAAAGGAGTACATCAAGGCTGTATATTGTCACCCTGTTTATTTAACTTATATGCAGAGTACATCATGAGAAATGTTGGGCTGGAAGAAGCACAAGCTGGAATCAAGATTGCCGGGAGAAATATCAATAACCTCAGATGTGCAGATGATACCACCCTTATGGCAGAAAGTGAAGATGAACTAAAAAGCCTCTGCTGAAAGTGAAAGAGGAGAGTGAAAAAGTTGGCTTAAGGCTCAACATTCAGAAAACTAAGATCATGGCATCTGGTCCCATCACTTCACTGGAAGTAGATGGGGAATCAGTGGAAAAAGTGTCAGACTTTATTTTTGGGGGCTCCAAAATCATTGTAGATGGTGATCACAGCCATGAAATCAAAAGGGGCCTACTCCTTGGAAGGAAAGTTATGGCCAACCCAGATAGCATATTGAAAAGCAGAGACATTACTTAGCCAACAAAGGTCCGTCTAGTCAAGGCTATGGTTTTCCCAGTAGTCATGTATGGATATGAGAGATGGACAGTGAAAAAGGCTGAGAGCTGAAGAATTGATGCTTTTGACCTGTGGTGTTGGCGAAGACTCTTGAGAGTCCCTTGGACTGCAAGGAGATCCAACAAGTCCATCCTAAAGGAAGGAGATCAGTCTTGGGTGTTCATTGGAAGGACTGATGTTGAAGCTGCAACTCCAATACTTTGCCCACCTCATGCGAAGAGTTGACTCACTGGAAAAGACCCTGATGCTGGGAAGGATTGGGGGCAGGAGGAGAAGGGGACAACAGAGGATAAGGTGGCTGGATGGCATCACCAACTCGGTGGATATGGGTTTGGGTGGACTCTTGGAGTTGGTGATGGACAGGGAGGCCTAGTGTGCTGCGGTTCATGGGGTTGCAAAGAGTCGGACACGACTGAGCGACTGAACTGAGCTGAACTGAACAATCACATGTTTTTAGAAATTGTATTTTGTGTAATATTAATAGTATAGTTGATAAATAGTCAGGCTCATCTAAGTCTTGGAAAGGGAATTTGCATAAAGAAAAACTGTAGTATGTTGTATTGTATTAAAGAGTTTGGTGAATAAGAAATTTTAGACATGTGTTTCTGTTCAGCTTAGTAGAGATAATAATAAAGAGAGCTCTATGTGGATGAGATTCTTTGGGGAAAATGGAAGCTGAGAAGCTTCATCTGAATCATGAGCAAGGGGTTGTATCTGGATACTAAAAGAAGGACTGTTGGCCTTTCCAAACTCAGCAAGTGAAATGACTAAAGGTACCAGTCAAAAATAGTCATTGCCATTGTAAATGATAACAAGAACTGCAGTGTAATTTGATTGGAATGTTTAAGACAGTCACTAAGGGTATAAATATGAAGACATATGGTGAGGGCAGTAGAAACCATTAAGGCAAAATGGAAGAACTTGTTTTTTTTTTCCAATTTTTGGAAGGAATCAGACCTTTATATTTGAAAGAAAATGTTCAGAAAACATGGGAAGTCAATTAAGATTTGATGACACACATACACACATATATACACACAAACTCACAATTAAAACAGCTTTAACTGCACAATATGGGGCACAGGGATAGTAAGGAGTTGGTTATCTTAAAAAGTGGGAAAAAAGCCCAATAATAATGGAATAATCAAATGATAGTAGGTGAAGCCTACTTGTATAGCTTACAAAAGTACTAATTTTTTTTTTTGTATTTGTAGACTGGTAACTCTTGTAGTAATTAAGAAATAGCTTGATGCTTAATATGAATTTGAATTAGGATTTTGGAAATCAGCTTGGATGGTATAGAAATCATTATTAATTATTTCATTAATTTGCATTGTGATGCTATATTTTATCTCAACCCATTTATTCATAGAATGTCTATAATTGTAAAAGCACTATTCAACCCTTAAAATACAAAATTTCCATACTTTTATGTGCTGGAATCTGTTATAAGTTTATAAATCTGAGCCATAGTTATAGATGACAATATTCCAAAAATACAAAGTATAAGCATTTATTAACAGTATTATATCTGTTGTTCCAAATATTACAAAACAAATATGTGTACCTTTAATGAATATTAAAAATAACATTTCTAGCAATATTACAAAGTCCTAATTCCATGTGTTTCCATGGTTAAGCACATTCTAGTTGGTTGTCAACGGATATTTTCTTTTATATATTCTAGTTTGTCTAAGGATTTCTCGCTATTAATCGCATTATGTACTTAATAGCAGTTCATTTAAGATGTAGTTCAGTACCATTGGGGAAATGTAACTAAAAACACAATCTCCTCTCAACCCAGAAATCTACTCTACAAGGGTAGGAAGGGAAGTAAACAATTTTTACTACTGAGTAAGCTTTAAACTAGAATGTGACTTAAATCACATATAATCCACTAAAAAGAGTTCACGGATTATAAAGAAATCTTATTCTTCTATGTAACCAAGCAGATACACCCACTCTACACATTTTCTCAAGATAAACCAAGCCAGTCTTCACATAAGGACACCTGTCACCACCATTTACTCATTATAAATTTATTTGTTCATTGGAGTGACCATCTGTGTTAGTTAATTGGCTTTATCTACAGGGGAAGAAAGTGAACTTTTCATATCTTTCTACTGGAAGGCAGTTCTGTGATTTGGAGAGAGGCAGCTTTGGCTGAAGTTAGGCTGCAAGGGGAGCCCCCAGTGACTCAGCAATAAAGAAGGCACCGACAGTGCAGGACACACAGGAGACATGGATTCGATTCCTGGGTCAGGAAGATCCCCTGAAGGAGGGCATGACAACCCACTCAGTATTCTTGCCTGAAAAATCCCATGGACAGAGGAGGCTGATGGGCTACAGTCAATAGGATCCTATAGAGTCAGACATGACTGAATCAAGGGAAAAGCTGTCCAGCTCCCATGAGGACTGGCAGATAGGGTTATCACCCTGGGTGATTACATTTCAAAGAGATGGTTTCTAGGCACTTCAGAAACACAGTTCTAGGCTGTGACACTGGTAAGAGGCTTATTTAGCTTTTAAAAAGATTTACATACATTTCAGAGACGGAGAAAGAACTTACAAGTTTTCCAAAGTACATATTTTAAGAGAAGGGTGGGGGAGACAAATTTCTGCCCTTATTTTTAATGGGGAGAATTAAGTCTCTTATTTTAAATTTTGCATACTGCTATATTACCTAGAAGTCAAGATTTCATCTTACAACAAATTTATAGCTAGTTTCTAACGAGTGCCAAAAAAAGTCATAATCTTATGGTGAAACATTAGTTATAAAATAGAACAAAAGCCATATGCTATAGCAGGATTAAGAATGCTGATTTCAAAGTCATCTGAGGTTAGCCTAAATTGCTTCACAGTGGGGTTTTATCATTCAAGTGAAAGGAATATATTTAAAGTAGAATTTTTAAAAAGATATTACTTACACTTCTAAAAGCATTTACACCTAGTATCTACCAACATTATCCATATTCTTGTCAAAATATACATTTTAACATCAAGGGTATTCTAGTGTTTGGTAATGAAAGATAAGGTTACTTAGATCAACTCTCCAACTGAAACTAATATAGAGTTGCTGGAAGAAATGTGTTGTCAGAAAAGCATGTAATAAATTAATATGGAGTCAGACAGACAACAAGATCCAATATTTATGTAACACCTTGCTAGTAGAGAAAGTAAAAGTGAAAATGTTAGCTGCTCAGTCAGATCTGACTCTGCAACCCCACGGACTATAGCCCACCAGACTCCTCCATCCATGGGATCTTCCAGGCAAGAATACTGGAGTGGGTAGCCATTCCCTTCTCCTTAGGATCTTCCCAACCCAGGGGTTGCACCCCGGTCTCCTGCATTGCAGACAGATCTTTACCATCTGAGCCATGAGGGAAGCCTGGGTAATGGCATAATAGATTTAATTCCATCTTTCCCCACCTGATCCTGAAACCCCAGGGATTGCAGAGAAAGCTGTTACGGCTCTGAGGAAGACAGGAGAACAAAATGGAAAGAGAAAAATAAGGATTTATTACCAAGGACCTGCCTTTTAATGAATCTCCTCTCTAGGTTTGCTTAGGTTGTCACGGAATTGCAAGGCATGGGTTTTATTTGAGGTGATTCCTCACTTGCAGTAACTCTGTGTACCTGGCAAAAGCACATGGAAAGTGTTTCTGAACGAGGCTCATGCCTGCTAGACCTAGAGAATGTTCACAAATAATTTATCAAAACCAATGACTCTTAATTTTTAAAAAATTAACTAGTCACACTGAGAAACAAGGCATCATGAATATGAATTAGCAACACTAAACAAATTGCAACCCTCAGACATAAATTTTTAAACAACTATGCTTATTCTGCTTAAATATATAATGTCAAACATTGAATCACTTGCAGGTTAGATCTTATAAATATGAAATAGTAGTCTTGAACAGTAAACAGAATTTATTTCAATGAATATCAAGATAACACAAATTAAAAACTTAATGTTTGTATGTGGCAAGAGATTGAACACAGCAGAAGAGAGAACTGAGAGAAAGATTAAAAAATAAATAATTATTCAAATATATCACACACAAAAAAAGAGTAGAAAATTCAGAACAGAGGGTAAGACAGAAAACAAGTGCTATTTCAGATTTGGTTGTCAGACTAGCAACATTGGTCTCATGAGTCTTTGCTTAAAATATGAATTCCTGCTTATTGACTTGGGGCTTGACCACATGTATTGGCAATGCAATGTTAGGAGAGAATATACAAGCAGTGGTATAAAATAAAATTTTGTAATGAACTTCACTTTCTTGCACCCCTGACGTGAGGTGAACATGCATGAACATGCTCCTAAAATGTGGTCCCAAGGCAGTAGCAGAGGTGTTATTCAGAAACTTATCAGAAATGCAAATTTCCTGGCCTCCTCTGAAGACCTACTGAATCAGGAACCCTGGGGAAATCCCCAAGGATATATAGTCCATCTTTATGTGATCATTACAGGGAAGTAAATAGCTGTGGATAACAACTCAAATTATCATTTAAAATTAATGAGAAGTTGAAAGACTGTGAAGTGAATCCTCATACCAAGAAGGTTGGTGCAGCTGTATTAATAAAAGATAAAAGCAGATTTTAGGTCATGGATCTAGAGATAGAAAGTTCAACTCACTTGGAATATGTAATAATTCTAAGTATATATACTTTAATAACATAACCTTAAGTTTATAAGGATTGAGGTATAGGGTTTTTGATGAGACACTATGTGATATTTCTGCAAAATTCTGAAATGTGACACACAGTTTATCTATTCAAACACTTATTCATTCATCAGTCACTTCATAAACACTATATGCCAGACATCATTCTAAATATTAGAGATATAAAGAGGAACACATGATTTCTATCAACAAGAAGATCATTGTTACATGAGTTTAAAATGTTTTTTGCTTTTAATCAAATTTCATTTAAATCTGAACGTTTGGAAAGAGAAATGTTCGCTCTTTCTGCTTCACAGAATGTCCAACAACTCTAAGAAAATAGCAAAATATTTGACTACAGACATGGTCTTAGGAAGCAGGGTATGCTTCAGTGGACACAGACAAGGCCATCTGAATTTTGTGAAGAAATTGCCTAAACGGGGATGGAAACTGTAGGAAGAGTTCCCTCTGAGAAACTGCTAAGGCTCCGTGACTATTAACGTGACCCTTTATATCTTAGAGTCAGTTCTTGAATGGTGTGAAGAGAGAGTCTTAAGAGGGAATTTGGTGTGCAACATACAAAGCTGATGATGTCTCTCTAGTATTAACTCAAGAGATAGACAGGCAGGCTGCACACCCTGAAACACAGAAATATGATCAAACAGCAGACCTTTGTAGCCTTGTCTGCTCTTTTCCCCAGAAGAGAAGTGCTAGTGACAATGGATTCCCAGCAAGTAGTGCTTCAGTGAGCTTATTATCCAGATGGTTAGCAATGCTCTCAGCTGGCTCCCCAGCCTAGTTTCTTTGTGTGTGTGTGTGTATTTATATAGGCAGTACATTCACATTGTACAAAAATCAAGACAAAATTAAAATAAGATGTATACTGCTCCCATCCACCTATGCCTTCTTCCTAAAGTGTTGCTTATTGTTTTCTTTTCTGAAAATATAAGCAAATAAAAATATATGTTAATAGCACTCAGTTTTTTTTAACACAGGAGGTTGAACACCATATATGCAATTCTGTTGCTTCTTTTCTTCCTTCATAATGCATTTTAAAGACCTTTTGATGACTGAGCATAGATTTTCATTCTGTTTTGCAGCTTCATGGCATTTCACTGTGTTGATATACTATTATATTATTGACTTGTGTCCCATTGATGGCCATTTGTTCTTAATATTTTGCTATCATAAACAGTTCTGCAATGAAAAGCCAGTAAAGTACAACAGACACACTTGCTTACAAGTGGTTGCAAGGTGTCAGAAAATAGTCACAATTGAGGAGATTTTCTTCAAAATGACTACCATAATAAAGGGAGAGAGGTTATTACAGTAGGGGGTATTCTCCAACTAGAAGATATGCAAACATCTAAAAGTCAGGCACAAAAGGGTTATTCTTTCATAAGAAAGGTAAATAAGGCTAGAAAGAACTGTGTTTGGGGAAGTTGAGAAGTGAGTAGTATAATCAAACAGCTGAAATTTCTCCCTGAAGTCAAAGGTTGTTTTACATCCCTGTGAACAGACTTTTTACAAAATAGCATGTCCTCTGCAAAGTGCTATAGTTTGATTTCATCCTTTCATGTATGGATGGCCTCTATCTTACCTAATTGTCCTGGCTGGAAGCTTCAGTGCTGTGTTGAATAGAATTAAAGAGCAGACATCCTTGACTGGAGAACCATCCAGTCTTCTGTCATAAATTTGTCTCTTTACTGATAGCCACTACTTGATGCCCTCTAGTTCTCACTGTGTTCCTTAATTCTTCTTCTGAATTCAGTAAGTATTTTTGTGACTTTGAACCCTTTATTAAGTAACTTGCTAATCTTTGTTTCATCTGGGATTTTTTTCTGGGGTTTGTCTTGTTCTTCATTTGGGAAACATTGCTCTGCCTTCTCATTTTGTTTGACTTTCTCTGTCTTTAGGAAAGTAGGCAGGATAGGTAACTATCCTATCCTGGTCTTAAGTGTGTGTCTTTGTGTAGGAGCGTCCCTAGGCCGACTGTATCTGCCCAGTGGCTTTGGTAGAAGGACTGGAGCTGAAGTAGCTTCAAGCTTGCTTCACCTTGTGAGGATGACCTAGATTCAAAGCCCAGCATGGGTCGGGCTGCTCCAGGGTTGCACTGGTGGCTATCACATTGGTAAGGATGTCTGGAAACAAGGGACTGGAGCTGGAGCCCAGGGCAATCTGGAGCTTCTTCCCTGAGGCACTGACGGCTACCAACATGGTGGGGAGAAAGGATGGAGCTAGAGCTTAGCATAGGCTGGGGTGCTGAGATGATCTTAACAGGCTGGCTAGAGTGCTTACTTTAATCTGTTGCCTCTGCCCTGGAACTTGATGAGAGTAAGTCTGTTTGTATGCTGTTAAAGAGCGAAGTTTTCTATAGTCCTCTAGCTCTCCTGATCATAAGCCTTGCTTGTTTCAAAGCTATTTGTTATTGTTCAATGCTAGTCCTGACTCTTTGCAACCCCATGGACTGTAGCAGGCCAGGCTTCCCTGTCCTTCACCATCTCCCAGAGTTTGCTTAAGCTCATGTCCATGGAATCGGTGATGCCATCCAACAGTCTCTTCCTCTGTTGCCTCCTGCTCCTCCTGCCTTCAGTCTTTCTCAGCATCAGGGTCTTTTCCAGTGAGCAGGCTCTTCACATCAGGTGGCTGAAGTATTGGAGCTTCAGCTGCAGCAACAGTCCTTCCAGAGAATATTCAGAGTTGATTTCCTTTAGGGTTGGCTGTTTTGATCTCCTTGCTGTCCAAGGGACCCACAAGAGTCTTCTACAACACCACAATTTGAAAGCATCACTTCTTCAGTGCTCAGCCTTCTTTATGGTCCAGCTTTCACATCCATACATGACTACTGGAAAAAAAAACATAGCTTTGACTATATAGACCTTTGTTGGCAAAGTAATGTCTCTGCTTTTTAATACATTGTTTAGCTTTGTCATAACTTCTTTTCCAAGGAGCAGGCCTTTTTTAATTTCATGGTTGCAGTCACCATCCCCAATGATTTTGGAGCTCAAGAAAATTAAATCTGACACTGTTTCTATTTTTTCCCCATCTATTTGCTGTGAAGTGATGGGACTGGATGCCATGATCTTAGTGTTTTGAGTGTTGATTTTCAAGCCAGGTTTTTCACTTTTCTCTTTTACTCTCATCACTAAAGGCTCTTTAGTTCCTCTTTGCTTTCAGCCATTAGAGTGATATCATCTGTGTATCTGAGGTTGTTGATATTTCTCCCAGCAATCTTGATTCCATTTAAGGGAGCCTATCTTCCCAGTTTAAATAAGGGGTTTAAACACCATATTCCTAAGGGAAGACCTCTGAATTGATGATATCTCCTCCTTCTTTTGGGTTGCCTTCTGAGGGTGTGAGTCCTAATTAGATTACTTCCCTTCCCCCTCTACATATTTCAGTGTTTTTTCTTTATATCCTTAGTTTTAGAAGAGCCATTCTGTTATTTTTCAAGTCAGTTAAGAAGAGTTGTTCTACACATGTATAGATAGAAAAAAATATATATAGTTGTAGTTTTAGTGTGTCTGTGGGAGGAATGGAATTAGGGGTATTGCTACTCTACCATTCTATTCCCTTATTACTGGTTTTTAAAATTTTCTTCTGTTTGTTGGTAATTATAGTGATATGAGGTATTCTACTTTTCAGTTTTGAGAATTTATTGTGTTTCACTATCTGTTGTGGCTGTTCCCATCATCATTATTATATATTTAAATTTATGGATTATTAAAATTTTATCTTTTAATTCTCCCCAATGAAGTTTAGGATAAGTTACTCTATCTCTATAACAATAAATACATATTAGTATTTTGTTAGTTTTAAGATAATTTATAAATGACTCTGATAAGAATGATGTCATATTGGCTTCCTGCCTAAAGTAATTCTTTGGTTTCCATTTGTTCAAGTGTTGTATTTTTTTGAATTTTTACTAGTGTTTAAAAAATTCCCTTATGTTTGATTTACATATACCTTGTTACGCTTGTTCCTAGATATTTTATATTTTTGCTTACTACTATAATCTTTTCTCCTTTTGTGTCTTTTAAAAATTCTTTACTTTTTCTTTTTTTTTAGTAATAATCTTTCAATATATTCTTGCCTTTTTCCAGTTTATGATTGTATTCTCTAAAATGAGAAATTTTAAACTAATTTTTTATTTCTAACTATATTGGTTTACACCTATAGTACAATATTAAATAGTGTATTTAATAGTATATTTAATACTAGTATAATTAATATTTAATTTTTTACCTATTTTTGATGGAAATGTCTCTAACATTTCATATAGGCATATATATCATATATTATATATAATCCTAGTTATGCAATCATATGTAAGCATATTCATAATTTTAAAGTTAATTTTCCTGTATAATTGAATAATTTCTAGAGTAGGTTTTCAATTTTATCAAATACCTTTCTAGCACTTATGAAAATTATCACATAATTTTTGTGTTAGCTCTATTGGTAAGGAGAATAATATTTTTACATTTCTTAATATTGGGTCATTTCCAATCTGAAAATAGACACCAAACATTCATGACTTTATTCTTTTAACATATTAATGATTTTTGTTCAGAAAGATTTTATTATTTTTGCATCAATATTTAAAAATGCAGTTTGTCAGTATTCTTATGTGTGAAAACTATATATAAATATTAATAATTATAAAACAACAACCAAAACAAATACACATACACATCTAATACCTGTTTAGAGAATAATTTTAAAAGATTGATTTATTAGTAAGGACAGTGAAATGGAGCACAGTGACACTATTTTCTTTAATACTTATGTTTCTTTTGGGAGGGATTATGCAAAGGTTGGCTTAGGGATATGTGGCAGGGAAATAAAGAGGAATCTGAAATTTGTAGGCTAGAGGAAGAGAGAAAGATGAAGGATCATTATCTGGAAAATCCATGAATATCTCAGTTCAGTTCAGTCGCTCAGTCTGTCTGTATCTTTTTGACCCCATGGATTGCAGCATACCAGGCTTCCCTGTCCGTCAAAAAGTCCTGGAGTTTACTCAAACTCATGTCCATTGAGTCAGTGATGCCATCCAACCATCTCATCTTCTGTTGTCCCCTTCTCCTCCTGCCTTCAATCTTTCCCAGCATCAGGGTCTTTTCCAATGAGTCGATTCTTTCATCAGGTAGCCAAAGTATTGGAGTTTCAGCTTCAACATCAGTCCTTCCAATGAATAATCAGGACTGATTTACTTTAGGATGTAGCTGGATCTCCTTGCAGTCCAAGGGACTCTCAAGAGTCTTCTCCAACACCACAGTTCAAAAGCATCAATTCTTTGGAGCTCAACTTTCTTTATAGTCCAACTCTCACATTGATACATGATTACTGGAAATATCATAGCTTTGACCAGATGGACCTATGTTGGCAAAGTAATGTCTCTGCTTTTTAATATGCTATCTAGTTTGGTCATAACTTTTCTCTCAAGGAGCAAGCGTCTTCTAATTTCATGGCTGCAGTCACCATTGACAGTGATTTTGGAGCCCCAAGAAATAAAGTCAGCCACTATTTCTCCATCTATTTCCCATGAAGTGATGGGACCAGATGCCATGATCTTTGTTTTTTGAATGTTGAGCTTTAAGCCAACTTTTTCACTCTCTTCTTTCACTTTCATCAAGAGGCTCTTTAGTTCTTCTTCACTGTCTGCCATAAGGGTGGCATCATCTGCATATCTGAGGTTATTGATATTTCTCCAAGCAATCTTGATTCCAGTTTGTGCTTCTTCCAGCCCAACGTTTCTCATGATGTACTCTGCATATAAGTTAAATAAGCAGGGTCACAATATACAGCCTTGAGGTACTCCTTTTCCTATTTGGAACCAGTCTGTTGTTCCATGTCCAATACTAACTGTTGCTTCTTGACCTGCATACAGATTTCTCAAGAGGCAGGTCAGGTGGTCTGATATTCCCATCTCTTGAAGAATTTTCCAGAGTTTGTTGTGGTCCACATAGTCAAAGGCTTTGGCATAGTCAGTGTAGCAGAAACAGATGTTTTTCTGGAACTCTCTTGCTTTTTCGATGATCCAATGGATGTCTAGACTGAAGGAAAATTTATAATGGGTGTTGCTATGAAAAACTTGCAAAAGCCAAGGTACACTGAATGGTTTTAAAACTCACTCATTCCCTCTGCCACAGTGTGTTGTACTTTCTCCTCCAAGATGCTAATGTTCCTTAATCTGCTGATGCAACCACTTTGCATTAGTTATTTGTAAAACAAAGGGCAGGGAAGGCGAGAAGTGCATCCCCTTCCTCTGGGTCCACTTTGGTAGGAGTATCACCTTATGGAAGGATTCTAGGGTGAGACCATAATACATGCAGTGGAGCCCAAGACAGAGAGTCATACCTAGGAATCAGAAGGAGGTATGTAAACTTGTTTAGGAATGAGTGTGAAACAGACCATCTTATCCTGAAATACTATGGGAGGGTGACACTTGAAAGATGAAGAGGCAAAATTGTAGCAGGGTGATAATCAAGTCTCTCTTGAATAGCATTTAAGACTGGAATTTCATGTTCATATGCATAATTTCATGTTAACTTTATTGGCATTTCTTATGTTTGGTAGAGCAAGCTATATTATTTTCTAGATGATTATGAGAGGTATATTCCTAGTCCGAGATCACACAGCTAGCAAGAGATGGGACCAGGTTTACATCTAGGTCTTCTGAATATCTTCCACTTTTTAAAAACAATAATTCAGACATATATATAAACAATGTGTGTCTAAGACAACTCTTCTGCAATCACCTTGGGATGTGTTTGGCTGTATTCAACTATCATGAAATTGATATAATTCTTTGAGACCTTCCTGGGTATTACTGAGAAGTGCCAGCTAGATTCCTAAATTAAGAAATGGCATTGTGGCTCAGATGGTAAAGAATCTGCCTGAATGCAGGAGACCCAGGTTTGATCCCTGAGTTGAGAAGATTCCCCTGGAGGAGGCATGGCAACCCAGTCTTGTATTCTTGCCTGGAGAATAACAGGGAGGGAGGAGCCTGGTGGGTTACAGTCCATAGGGTCACAAAGAGATGGACATGACTGAGCGACTTTCATGCACCCATTGATCCTCAAAAAGAAGTTGGATCTTGATTTGCTAAAACTCTTATTAAACTTAAGATGCGATTTCTGTGCAAATTTAATGCCCTTTAAGGTATTTTCAACAGCAATCAAAATGTGTTTGTATGCTTTCTTGCTTTGAAAAATGATTCTGCTGCTAAAAGTAATTCAGTAGAGATCTCTGATCATTGCCAGTTTGACAGGTATGGATCAAAGTGAACTTCTTTGAGAGAAAGTAAGTTGCTCAATGATTCAGTAAACTGAACTTTAAAATGTGCTACTAGTAGTCTATGAATATAATGCTATGTGTGGATGACACCTCAGATTTCTGCTTGGCTGCTTGCAAAGATTAATGACCAATGTCGCAGGCATGAAAGAAAAATTGTACTGATTCTGGATAAATACACAGCACACCATATAGTTTCCCTAAATAGCACTTAAGTTTTTTTTTCCCCCTGTGTAAAGCTATATTTTTAATCCTACCAATAAGTGAGAGCATATTCTAGACACTCAAAAAGCTATATTGAAAATATACTGTACGTGTGACATTCTGTGTCACATCAGTAAGCCCTGCCCCCTTTTCGAATTAGGGTTACCTTCTTGCATTCCAAAATGCTTGACTCTACAATAGGATATATTTGACAAATGTGCTTTTGACATATTTTGCAGAAATAATTTTAGAGTACAAGTTTTAAGCTTTTTGATTATGAAAGAATAAGAGTCCTTTAAAGCTTTTTAGGCATTTAAGAAGATGAAGTGCTATCCTGTGAAGTCTACCAGTCTTTTTAGTGGTACCCTCTTATGAATTATATAAGGTTTTAAACTGAATAGGCAAATTACCTTTACATAATCTGATACTCAATTACAGGCTTTGGGAGACTTGTTACAATTATTTTTCTTCTAGTTTAACATCATGGACTACAGTGGGCTTCAGCCATTCAAATGATGCAAATTAATTCTACTTGTGACAATACCTAAACCCTTTGTAGGGTTTATAAAAGTAGAATCTACAAGAATATACTTCCCTAACTTTCTATATCTAAGCTAAACTATTACATGCTAATGAACTTTAGACTAAAGAAGGCCAAATAGATGAAATAATCGTTTCCTTCTACGCTACTGTCGATTAAAAAGTATAGTCACAACCTGTAAGTAGAGAGTTATTTTATTTGATGGGAATGTTTAGGACTCGGAGCCATATGGGGAGAGAGCAGTAGCTTTGAGAAAACTGCTCCAAGGAGGCAGGAGGGGAAGTCAGGCTACTTACAAGTTTGCAACAAAGAGCGCAGGCAGTCTGAACATCAAAGGTCAGGTAGCAAGTTAAAGAATTTAGCATTCTGTGTATGGGAAGATGCAAGCCTCTAAGCCCACTGAATTCACTCCTTCACATGCACCTCAGCTATCCCGGGCCAATCCTGTTTCCCTGTTCACTTTGCTTCTTGCTTTCCCTTAGTTCCCCAGAAATCACAATTCGGTATGAGGGGTGGCAACATCCACTGGATTTCAGTTTTGGGAGCCCGCATTCACATTTGGAGGCCAGAAATCGCTGATGGCAGTGACATTTCTTGTTTATTTATATACAGAAGATATTTTCACTTCACACTACAAAATGAAGAGATTTTAAGTTAGCCCTCTTTATTTTTAGACCGACTTTTATTTTTTTAAGACTAACTTTCTTAATTAACTTTCACCTCAGTTAAATAACTCTATAGTAGCAGTAGTGTTAGTCCCTAAATCGTGTCCAACTCTTCACAACCCAATGGACTGTAGCCCACCAGGCCCCTCTATCCATGGAATTCTCCAGGCAAGAATACTGGAATGGGTTGCCATGCTCTTCTCCAGATATTCTGGATAATTTACTTTAAAATCAATTACAGTTGTTGTTAATTATAATGAAATATTTTAATATTAAATCACTGCTATTATATAGCAGTTTTATATATAAAACAAATATAATTGTTTCTTATTTTATTTTTAATGAGAAATTTAAAACTATTATATTTTATATTTTTGTACAAAAGTAAGGTGACTGAAAGCAGGAACTCTCATTTTTCAGATTTCTTATAATGCTAATGGAGCTTAGAATTAGATTTTGTGTTTGAGTTTATTGGATGGGTTGGGCGAAAAACTAGTAAAAGCTAGTATGCAAGCCATATCTGCATGCTGAAGGGTAGATACGAATCTAGATCTGAAAGAATCCTTTTTCCTAATTCTGCTCCTTAGGAGCTTTCATGAAGCGATCCCCAATTTTTCAATTCAGTCGTTCAGTCCTGTCCGACTCTATGTGACCCTATGTACTACAGCATGCCAGGCTTCCCTGTGCATCATCAACTCCCTGAGCTTGCTCAAACTCATGTCCATCAAGTCGGTGATGCCATCCAACCATCTCATCCTCTGTTGTCCCCCTTTCCTCCTGCCTTCAATCTTTCCCAGCATCAGGTCTTTTTAAATGAGTCAGTTCTTCACATCAAGTGGCCAAAGTATGGGAGTTTCAGCTTTAGCATCAGTCCTTTCAATGAATATTCAGAGTTGATTTCCTTTAGGATGGACTGGTTTGATATCCTTGCTGTCCAAGGGACTCTCAAGATTCTTCTCCAAAACTACAGTTCAAAAGTATCAATTCTTTAGTGCTCAGCTTTCTTTGTAGTCCAATTCTCACATTCATACATGACTACTAGAAAAACCATAGCTTTGACTAGACGATCTTTTGTTGGCAAAGTAATGCCTCTGCTTTTTAATATGCTGTTTAGGCTGGTCATAGCTTTTCTTCCAAGGAGCAGGTGTCTTTTCATTTCATGGCTGCAGTCATCATCAGCAGTGGTTTGGGAGCCCAAGAAAATAAAATCTGTCACTGTTTTCATTGTTTCCCCATCTATTTGCCATGAAGTGATGTGACCAGATGCCATGATCTTTAGTTTTTTGAATGTTGAGTTTTAAGCCAAATTTTTCACTCTCCTTTCTCACTTTTATCCAGAGGCTCTTTAGTTCTTCTTTGATTTCTGCCATAATGATGGGGTCATCTGCATATCTGAGGTTATTGATATTTCTCCCAGCAATCTTGATTCCAGCTTGTGCTTCTTCCAGCCCAACGTTTCTCATGATGTACTCTACATATTAGTTAAATAAGCAGGGTGATAATATACAGCCTTGAGGTACTCCTTTCCAAATTTGGAACCAGTTCATCATTCCATGTCTGGTTCTAACTGTTGCTTCTTGACCTGCATACAGATTTCTCAAGAGACAGGTCAGGTGGTCTGATATTCCCATCTCTTGAAGAATTTTCCATAGTGTTTTGTGATCCACATAGTCAAAGTCTTTGACATAGTCAATAAAGCAGAAATAGATGTTTTTCTGGAACTGTCTTGCTTTATTGATGATCCAATGGATATTGGCAATTTGGTTTCTGGTTCCTCTGCCTTTTCTAAATCCAGCTTGGACATCTGGAAGTTCATGGTTCACATAGTGTCAAAGCCTGGCTTGGAGAATTTTGAGCATTACTTTGATAGCATGTGAGATGAGTTTTGTCCAGTTACAAACTGCTGTATAGTTTCCTCTGACTGTCCTACATTTTCCATGGAAGTGGGGTTTAATTGGCTGAGATCCTGACCATTCTACTCATTTTGCCAGATTCATTCTCCTGGGGCAAGATGTTGGTCTTCTGTCTTTGGTGTTCTATCCCAGTGACTGGGTTCCCATTTCAAGCTTGGTAAATTACATGGAAATCTAGCATTTCACTTTCCTGATAATATTTTAAGTGATATGACTGATTAGACTGTCATCTAATTCCAAATGAAGATAGAACTTTCTAATTATGGCAATATATTTGAGGTTTTTTTTTTTTTTTTTTTTAGTTTTTCCTTTAGATCCATGTTGCAAAGTTGGAAGCACAGAGGACATCATAGAAAAGACTCTCTTTGGCATTCTCAGATACCATCTTTTTCACATAATATGGTAGCAAGTTGATACCCACACTAGAATTCCTAATCTTAGATGTAGAGCAGTTGTGGACAGCTGATTTATCATTATAAGAGGAAAATGGGTCAACCATGGTTATTCTATGATACTTTGGTTGCCAGTATTCAATACTCCAGATCATGGCATCTGGTCCCATCACTTCATGGAAAATAGATGGGGAAACAGTGGGAAAAGTGTCAGACTTTATTTTTTGGGCTCCAAAAATCACTGCAAATGGTGATTGCAGCCATGGAATCAAAAGGGGCCTACTCCTTGGAAGGAAAGTTATGGCCAACCTGGATAGCATATTGAAAAGCAGAGACATTACTTTGCCAACAAAAGTTCATCTAGTCAAGGCTATGGTTTTTTTAGTAGTCATGTATGTATATGAGAGTTGGATAGTGAAAAAGGCTGAGTGCCAAAAAATTGATGCTTTTGAACTGCAAGGAGATCTAACAAGTCCATCCTAAAGGAAATCAGTCCTGAGTGTTCATTGGAAGGACTGATGTTGAAGCTGAAACTCCAATACTTTGCCCACCTCATGCGAAGAGTTGACTCATTGGAAAAGACCCTGATGCTGGGAAGGATTGGGGGCCGGAGGAGAAGGGGAAGACAAGAGGATGAGATGTCTGGATGGCATCACCGACTCGATGGACATGGGTTTGGGTAGACTCCGGAAGTTGGTGATGGACAGGGAGGCCTGGCGTGCTGCTGTTCATGGGGTCGCAAAGAGTTGGACATGACTGAGCGGCTGAACTGATACTGATACTGATTCAGTATTCAAAAAGAGAAGCAGATAAAAACCAATAAGATATCTAAGGGAGGTTGGTTGTCACACTTTTTCTGTATCTCATTACTTTTCATTTTCTTCCAAATAGGAGCAAGAAATTAAAAAAGTAAGGCTAAAAATCCATTTCTGCTTCACTAACATTGACGTAGATCAGGAATATATATACTCTGCTAAATAATCTCATCAACAACATCACAACTGCCACTTCCAACAATAGCTAATGCTTGCCAGTTGCTCACTATGTATCAGGCACTGTTTTAACTGTTTGACATATTGTTGTTGTTGTTTAGGCACTCAGTCATGTCCAGCTCTTTATGAGAGTTGGACTGCAGCACATCAGGCTCCTCTCTCCTTTACTGTCTCCTGGCATTTGCTCAAATTCATGTCCATTGGGTTGGTGGTGCTCTCTAAACATCTCATCCTCTAGTGCCTTCTTCTCCTTTTGCCTTCGATCTTTCCAGGCATCAGGGTCTTTTCCAACGAATGGGCTGTTCACATCAAGTGGCCAAAATTTTGAAGCTTCAGCTTTAGCAACAGTTCTTCCAATGAACATCCAGGGTTGATTTCCTTTAGGAATGACTACTTTGATCTCCTTGCAGTCCAAGGGAATTTCAACAGTCTCCTCCAGCACCACAATTTGAAAGGATAAATTCTTTGCCACTCAGCCTTCTTCATGGTCCAGCTCTCACATCCGTACATGACTACTGGAAAAAACATAGCTTTGATTATATGGACCTTTGTTGACAAAATGATGTTTCTGCTTTTTAATATGCTATCTTTGTCATAGCTTTCCTTCCAAGGAGCAAGCGTCTTTTAATTTCATGACTACAGTCAACATCCACAGTGATTTTGGAACCTGAGAAAATAAACTCTGTCACTGCTCCCACTTTTCTCCCTTTCATTTCCATGAAATGATGGGACAAAATGCCATGATATTAATTTTTTGAATTTAGAGTTTTAAGCTAGCTTTTTCACTCACCTCTTTCATCCTCATCTAGAGCCTTCGCATGTATTTACTCATTTTGTCTTCTTAAAACTTTGCTAATCAATTTTATAGAGGCACAGTCTGGGGCATTCTTCTTATAGGTTGCATGACTATTACATAGTGAACGGTTTTTGTTCAAGTTGTGTACAATTGACAGTCAGTGTTCGGGATAAACTCTCCTTAAATTTAGTCTATTGGGATTTTTGTTATCTTTGTTCTCAGCTATGAGATGAGCATTTCTCAGGAAAGCACGCTTTTGCAGCTGAGTATGCAAATGATGAGACAATGAGCAGGCAGCAGGAAAAATGGTTTTATTGATGTAACTAATCACTATGTAACAGAAGTAAAAAGCATCAAAAGTTACACAAATCATCATTAATTAAAGTTGAAGCCTCTGATTGAACACCATGTATGTTTAGGCTCTGAGACCCAAACTTAGTAACAGATGGGGATAAACCCTTGATATACTCGAAAGAATTAGGTTGGACAAAATTATGCTGAGTCAACTGTTGGTATTAATACATGTGAACCACGGATACATTCAAAATAATTACAGTAAGCAAAAGAAGTCCAAGAATTGAGTATGTTGCATTATTCAATTAATTCAATCCATACAAAATTTTAAAAAAAGAAAATTGATCCCTAGTGACAGAAGTCAAATTGCTGCTTGCCTGGTGATAGGACTGTGGGATGATGGGGATTGGTGAAGGTGGGGAACATAGGCAAAGAATTACAAAGGAACTTAAGGAAATTTTGGGGAATAATCCATTTTTTGTTATCATGGACCTGTAAGTGTACTTTGAGTGGGTACAATGTTTTGTGAGCTTCCCACATAGTTCAGTTGGTAAAGAATCCGCCCACAATGCATGAGACCCTGGTTTGATCCCTGGGTTGGGAAGATCCCCTGGAGAAGGGAAAGGCTACCCACTCCAGTATTCTTGTCTGGAGAATTCCATGGAGAATTCCTTGGACTATATTGTCCATGGCATTGCAAAGAGTAGGACATGACTGAGAGACTTTCACTTTCACTTATACCTCAGTAAAGACAAAAAAATAAGATTAAAACAAAGATAGGACATTGAAAGGATTGATTACCATGCTGCTGGTTTCCCTGACCCTCCTGGACTCTTCTTCCAGAATCAGACAGAGCTGATTCCTTGTGACTTAGGGAAGCTGCTGTGTCTTGGGGAATCCTCCTGTGATAGTCTCTCCCATGAGTTGGTTTTCTGTACTACTTGAACTGCTTTAATGATTCTCAGGAATAAAGGAGGGAAGGATGGGGAGAACACTCTGTTTTACTTTGATTTCTGGTCTCAAGCCTGCATTTATGGCTCTAACGACTCCCCTGTGCCCTGACTCCATTCATGTTCCATAACCCCTTCTAACAGTCCATGCCTTTATGTGGCATTTCTAGCTTGATGCATGCTGGTGGGTTACTACTATACCAACAATGAATACACCGTGTGTATACAGCATAAATGGGCCAGTGCAACATGGTCTATTGCTTCTTAATGCCCTATGTCTAGCTGTAATAGGTACTTAGCAGCAAAGCCTCTGAAAATGATTTGTGTGGTATCATTTTTGCTTATTGCACAAGAGTAGCTTCCTGCAGTTTTTTGGTATACTTATGAGTCCAACTCAGGTAGGCAGATTTTTCAGCTCTTAAACTTAAGGAGGAGAGCATCTTAATTTTATTGGTGTTGCTAATGCTGTTAACAGCTGTCCTGACAATAGCTTTTATGAGAATGAATGCTTTCTGACAAAAACTTCCTTATTAGCGTACTCCTGAGAAACCCTCCATCAGATCAAACTAAATCAAATTTGTCTCCTGCTTGATATAATATCTTCTCTGCAGCCTTATTTAGATGTCTGGAGCTCTTGGGACAGCCTCTTGTTTTATGAGGAGGTATCCTGCTCAAGCAATCTTAGTCAACACTTCCATACAACTAGGTTTAACACAGAGTTGTCCTTTATGTGTGCAAAAATACACCCCTTAGGACAGGGGTGCTGTATGTTAGGAAAGTGACAAATGCAACCTTTGCTTCTATTATTTTTGTCTTTCTTTCTAAGGCAGAAAACTGGGCCAGGTATTTTTCCTTGCCACTGTTTTCTATTGCTCTTTGCTGTTTCCTTGACTTCATGGCACATTGAATTATCCATCACAGCAAAACTTGAAAATGCACGCACTTTTCTCAGCAAGTGTAAGAAAAGAAAAATTTCCTTCTTGTCTACTTTTCTTCTAATTCTGGCAAATGTAGCTCTTCATTGAATGGACAGCACTTCTGTTTCCCCTGTGTATCTTCAGCTGTCCTTGAGTTCTTTGTTTTCCTTCCTTTAGTATTGGAAGTTAGTAGCAATGCTATTTCTGAAATATTGTTCATGATACATTTTTCAAACATATTAAGAAAAGTCTTGTCACCTTGTGCCCTTTGTGCATTAGGAAAAGGGATTTTTGAGATGGAATATTCATAGAGCACTTCACAATACATTTTCTCTTACTATGAAATCAGTTCATCAAATGCAGAGAATTTCTTTAAGCATGTAAATAAAAATAGGCCCCAAATGAGCAGTCATAGACTTCCAATATGGTATAAATTGATAGTAAGATCCAGAAAAAATGGAAGGATGAATTAGTACAGCTAGTAAAGTGAAAATATCTTAGCTAATAGGAATACAAATACAAAAGAAGTAAAAAAAAAATTAACACCAAAATGCAGAAGCTAAAGGTAGAAGATTGCAGAGAGTTCCCTAATGAGGACTAGTGAGAGATCATTAAAGCAGATGAATGTAATGTTTTTGAGGGTTGCAACAGGGAGTAGCCATGAAATAATGAGTCATAGTCTCTGGAGCTCTATCTCTCCCTGAGTTTGAGTGAAGTACTTTTGGAACTAGAATCCACTTTTTAATGTACAGAAACCTTCCCTAGTAGCTCAAACTGTAAAGCATCTGCCTGCAATGCAGGAGATCTGGGTTCCATCCCAGGATCAGGAAGACCCCCTGGAGAAGGAAATGGCAACTCACTCCAGTATTCTTGCCTGGAGAATTCCATGAACAGAGGAGCCTGGCAGGCTGCAGTCCGTGGGGTTGCAAAGAGCTGGACATGACTGAATGACTCACACATGAACAAACCTCACCAGAGCCAAGTTTACTTCCCAAAAGTGTTTCATACAAAATGGGACTTTCATAGCCTCTTCCAAAGGAGTTTAACTAAAGAATAAGTAGGAGGATTTTATTAGGAAACATGATAGAACAAGCTATCCCAATGCATATACCCCAACCAACGCTACAGTTGTTTGAGTTGCTTAGTTGCCAAGTCTAATCTGATACTTTGTGACCCCATCAGCTGCAGGACATCAGGCTTCCCTGTTCTTACTGTTTATAATTCTAGTTTGCTTAAACTCATATCCATTGAGTCAATGATGCTATTCAACCATCTCATCTTCTGTTTTCCCCTTTTCCTCCTGCCTTCAATCTTTCCCAGCATCAGGATCTTCTCCATTGAGTCAGCTCTTCATGTCAGGTGGCCAAAGTATTGGAGCTTTAGCTTCAGCATCAGTCCTTCCAATGAATATTCGGGGTTGATTTCGTTTAGGAGTGACTGGTTTGATCTCTTTGCTGTCCAAGGGACTCTCAGTGAGGGTACCTGGTGTAAAGTATTAGGTTGGCCAAAACATTCATTCCAGTTTTTGCATAAGATGTTAATGGAAAAACCTGAACAAACTTTTTGATCAACCCAATAGAACCTAGTAAATTACACCTTTATTATGTGAAAGAACATAAAATAGCCCTAAAATATCTCATGTCTTAACACATAACTAGGAGTTTAGAAGGTCATATATATACCCTTTATTTTATATTTTTTATACATGTCAGTTGACTTAACAATTACCCAAAGAAAGAAAGTGCAGAATAAACCTTATAGAACAAATAACTGTAAGGAATTCAGAGCTGACAATTAATTTATTAAATGTTCTGTGTTATAGAATATAAATGACAACATTACACCCACACACTAATTCTTGACTCTATAATTTATTATTTGTATTGTACCATGGTCATGTTTTTGCTTTAAATATCTTGCAAAGCAATGATCTTTTGAATGGGAGTTTTGCCTTTTTAGACCTGGATGAACAGAATCATATTATTAGGAGACAACCTCTGTTGTTTGTAAATGTGATTCTATTTCTTGCTAATCCCTTCAAGAAGCTTATTGCTTCTATTTAAGTCTCTTTGGCAATTTTTTCAACTCTGGAAATTTTTTTTTCAACTAGCCTTAGGTAATTCAATTTTAAGTTGAATACTTGAACCTTAATGGCAAAACCCTTGGAACTTTTAAAAAATCATTTTGCATAAACACCTGTATTTTCCTTATGCATAATGGTTATTGATGTTAAAGTACCATCCCATTAATAAAAGATCATAAATAAAACCACTTGGGACAGGAGAAATAAAATCAGTAAAGGGTCTTGGTAGGATGAGTTATTGAATAAAAATAATATCTTCTTAAAATACAGTGGACTTTTCAATGACAGATTAAATATTTTTATGAAAATTACTAGACTGTGTTAAAGATGCCCTTTGTGAAAATACTCAGGAGCAGAAGATAGAACCAGGTCTATGAAGTTTGACATCTAATAAACCTAAGACTCATGCCCTCCTCTCTCACCTCATGCACCTTGGGCTTTATGACCGCTCTAATCTTATCTCATAATACTCTTCCTTTTTTTCTTTTATAGAGGAAATGCAAACAATCTAGAATCTCTTCTTTAAGGTGATTTGAAATAGTCCTAAAACATGGGACATTTTTACAAAAGATTGCTCAAAAAAATCTCAATTGCTAGAAATATTAATAGCTATCTTCTCTATTGATACCCACTTCGCTTGCATAAAGTTCAATGCCTTTAGAAAATAGGAAGGAACATAATGGGCTGTTTGTGGGAATATGGAACAAGGTCTTTGCTGTATCTATTTTGCTGTTCTCAAGGAAAAACAGGGCTCTTTCTGAACATCCTTTGACAGCTAGAGAGTGCCCAAATTGAATTTATATTGTAGGTGTAATTCACCTACAATTTGGAGGTAATTAAGAATAATTAATCATTAAATTTTCTCCTACTTGTTTTCCTTTTATAATAAATACTGGAAGAGTCTTAAGATAGTTTCAACATGAAAACTCACTGGCCTGAAACACTCTGAGGATGTGTATCAATACCACCAAGTCATTGTATGTCACCAGGGCTTAGTGGGCAAGCCCAGCCATCACTAACTACTTCCTGTAAAACAGTGACAATAAAAACTCCACAACAATATTTGTTTTTCTCTCCTCCCTTTTTGCCTCAAGATTCCTTAACCTGCTTTTTCTTTGCTTTCTTTCTCCGTCTTCCCTTCCCTTGACTCTGTCCTCTTTCTCAACCACAATATCACATTATTGTGTATTCCTGATACCTTCTTTCTTCTAAACTCTCTGCAGTCTAGTTTTTTTTTTAAATATTTATTTATTTGGCTGCACTTAGTTGTGGCATGTGGGATCTTCAATCTGATCTTCCTTGAGCATGTGAGATCTTTAATTGTGGCATGCAAACTCTTAGTTGAAGCCTGTGGGATCTAGATCTCTGACTAGGGATTGACCCTGGGCCCCCTGCATTGGGAGCATGGAGTCTTAACCACTGGACCACAAGGGAAGTCCCTCTGCAGTCTAGTTTTGCTCCTGTGGCCTCCACTATAACTGTTTATTCACTCAAATACTAATGAGCACCTACCACGTGATAAGCACTGTGCCAAATGTTACAAGCCATAATGAAAAAGACAATTATTGAACTCAGAGAGGTCACAGCCTAGCTATTCTAGGTTTCCAACTACTTAATGCGAGTCTGGCATGCTGCAGTCCACGGGGTCACAAAGGGCTGGACACAATGGAGCAACTGAACTGAACTGAACTGAGTGCAAGTCTCTTCTTACTCAAATCATCCTCCTTGACCCCTGCTTCTTTTGACTATTTTGTTCCACCTCTTTTAAAACCTACCCTTTCTTTTACTTCAGTGGCCTCTAATTAAGTACCTCCAAATGAAGTAAGAGACTTTGAAGATATGAAACCTGTATAATTGGTCTCATTACTTTATAATTTCAGCATGTTTTCTTATGACTTCTTGCCTTTGGCAGGAAGATAACATCAACTGTTATCTTTAGGCTCATAATTCACAGATCTGTAACATCTTGTTTAACAATTTTTCTAGTTCCATTTTATTATTGATTTCTCAAAATAGAGCCCTCACTTCCTCGTCAAAACATTTTTTTTTTTTAGTAATTTTGCTAGTCTTCCCTTTACTGAAGTAATCTCAGTTCCAGTTTTCTGGATGTATCAATGTCATCACTCTTCTCCCTGACCTAGAGCTTAAAATCATATTTATGCTTGGTTTGCATTCTCTATAGATTAATGATTCTCAGACTTTCTCTTTTGTACTCTTTTACTAAACACAATAAAATACTTTCTTCTTGAGTTGAGAATAAATAATATGCACAAAATAAATCTTTGGTCTACTTCTCATCAGTGAAGATAATTTTGAATTCTATTTATGTATCTTGAATTTTAAAAAACCAGCTTTTTAATCAAATGTAAAATTATTCCACAAAATCTATTATACTTCTTAAAAGACACACACACTGTTCAGATATCTCATATACCCACAAATGAAAAAATACTTTTTTTAAAATTCCATAAATTCCCCTATTTTCATAATCCCCCATCTAAGAATCACTGTTTTACCTAATCAACTTTTTTTTTTTTTTGACTGATTGCTCAATGTTTTGGGGCTTCCCATTCCCAGGTGGAGCTAGTGGTAGAGAACCCACCTGCCAATACAGGAGACATAAAAGACAGTGATGCAATCCTGGATCAGGAAGAGCTCCTGGAGCAGGGCATGACAACTCACTGCTTGCCTGGAGAACCCCATGGGCAGAGGAGCCCAGAGGACTACAGTCCATGGTGTCATAAAGGGTCGGATATGACTGAAGCAATTTAGCACTTGTGAATTGCTTTCATTTATTTATTTTTTTAAAAAATATTACTCTAATATAATTTACACAAATAACAGAAATAAAAGTACTGCATTATAAGTCCACAGTGAGGATAGACTATATGGACAGACATTATCCTTTTTTTTTTCATTTACATTGTAAGTTTTTCTAATACATAAGACATTTTACTTATATTCACATAGTGCTGCTTAAAAAATAATTTTTTAAGTTTTAGATCAGTTTTAGATTTACACAAAAAATTGTGAAGGTATTTAGGTTGATTCTGTGTCCTGACTATTGTAAATAATGCTTCAGTGAACATTGGGGGGGCATGTATCTTTTCAAAGTATGGTTTTCTTCAGATATATGCCCAGGAGTGGGATTGCTGGATCACACTGTAGCTCTATTTTTAGTTTTTTAAGGAACTTCCATACTATTCTCCATAGAAAAGAGTGAAATAATGCCATCTGTAGCAACATGAGTGGACCTAGAGTTTGCTATACTGAGTAAAGTAAGTCAGATGCAGAAAGACAAATGTTATATGATATTGCTTCTATGTGGAATCTAAAAAAAAAGTGAAAATGAACTTATCTACAAAACAGAAATAGAGTTACAGTCAAGGAAAATAAACTAATGGTTGTGAGGGGGTAGGGAGGTGAGGGATCAATTGGGAGGTTAAGACTGACATATACACACCTGGCCTGCTGGCTCAGGCAGTGAAGAATCTGCCTGCAATGCAGGAGACATGGGTTCTATCCTTGGGTTGGGAAGATTTCCTGGGCAAGGGAATGGCAACCCACTCCAGTATTCTTGTCAGGGAAATCCCATGCACAGAGGCTCTGTAAGGGCTACAGTCCATGGGATTGTGGACAGTAGAACACGACTGAGCAACTAACACATACAAAAAATAGGTAACTAATAAGGACCTACTCTGCAGCAGAGGGAGCTCTACTCAAACTCTGTAATGGCCTATATGGGAAAAGAATCTAAAAGAGTATGTATTGGATATCAATAACAGATTAACTTTATTGTATACCTGAAAGCAACTAACTCAACATTGTAAATCAATTATCCTTCATTAAAAAATTTAAAAAAGAGAGAGAGGGGTGGATGAAATATAAGACCACACCACCCTTTCCACTAAATTTTGTTTGAAAAATAACTTTTGTTATTAAAATGTAAAGTATAATGGATTTATCATTGTCATTTTATTAATGAATGGATATGTATTTTTAAAATGAAAAAAAATTGTGAAGATAGAAGAGTTCCTATATATTCCATACCATTTCTCCTAGTATTAACATGGTATGGTACACTTGTTACAAAGAGTGAACCATTATTGATAAATAATAATCTAAGAGTATGTGCTATTGACTCAATGGACATGAGTCTGAGCTAGCTCTGGGAATTGGTGATGGACAGGGAAGCCTGGAGCACTGCGGTCCATGGGGTTGCAAAAAGTCGGGTATGACTGAGCAACTGAACAAAACTGAACTGAACTGAGACATCACCAACTTGCAGGTACCAATGAGGGAGCATTAGTATATGTGCCCAAATAGAAATTAGTTAATTTATACTCCTACATGCAAGGTGACAGCTTCCCTTCTTGATTCCCGCCCCCCCCCCACCCCCCGCCGCTCTAGAGTCTCAAGAAGTCATGGGCTACAGCATTAACTAACACAGCTTCTTGGCCTTCTTTCTAAGAAGTGTTTGCTTCTCTGCCAAGCATTGCCTATAGAATGAATGATCAAGCACCTTGGTAGTGGTGGTTTAGTTGCTAAGTCATGTCCAGCTCATTTCCCAGGCAAGAACACCAGAGTGGATCGTCATTTCCTTATCCAGGGATTTCTCAATCCAGGGATTGAATCTGGGTCTCCTGTGTTCCAGGTGGATTCTTTCCAACTGAACCACCAGGGAAACTCAATTCCTCCAGAGCTGACCCTTGTAGAGTCTTGTCACAGTGGAATTCTGGGGCTCTATGGTGCTAGAGTGTATACATTGTCTGCAATGAAAAATCTGAGAGAGTAAAATTAGAGAATAATTTAAGATTCCTGTTAGAGTCCATTCAGTAAGATATTTAATTAGGATCATTCAAAGCAGGCTTATTTACAATATGTCGTATGATGGAGGTGTGAGCAGGGTGCTAGGGAACCACGATAGTACAGAGACCTGGAATGGTAGCAGTGGGGCTGATACCACTCCTAGGGTGAAAGAAATAAAGAGATGGAAATAAAGTCACGTCAAGCCAGCTGCCTTGAATAGAGAACAGGCTTTGGTGGAGAGACAACCAGCATAAGGAAAGGAATCAGTGGAATACATGGTTTGCAAATTGATAGTACCAGAGTAGAGAGAGCAGAGAATGAATATAACTAAAGAACTTATGTTCCCTCCCTTTCTCTGATCATTCTAGAACTCCTCATTGGCTGAACTCGACTGGAAGCAAGAAGCATCTTTAGCCTATTGATACAGGTAATCCTCAGGGGCCCAGAACAGGATGGAGAGTGGTTGTAGAGTAGATTATGAAAATATTTGTCACTGCCAATCCGGACTAGTCATATCTGCTGTATATTAAGCAATCAGATACATTTCTTTTATGCTAACTGACAATTGTCAGAATTAGCCTCAAACGTCAGGGTCACAATATTGATGAACCTTGAATTTAAGAGGAAATTTAAATGTCACAATAAAAATAATAACGACTTGTACTTTGCATAGCACTTTATAATCTTAAATATTTTTTATATATTCAATAGACATTAGTAAAACAATAAGTAATATCCATTGGTCCTATAGTATAGAATGGGTGCTAATCTGAAAGATTTAATTCTGATAATTCCAGGAAGTGGTCCACTTTATAGATAAAGAAAATGAGACACAATGAGATTATCTCAAGTTATTAAATAGTAGAGCCTTCCCTCAAAACCATGGCAATATACTAGTGCTCTTAACATGCATAGTGAAAATGGAGAATAAATGTGAATTCATGTTTATTTTGCATAAGAAGAAACTGAAGCTTGAAGATAAGATGAAATGCTTTTGAGCAAAGAATTTTACACTAGGACAACAGTCTTAGGCTATTCTAAGTTCAGAGCTTTTTTCATTTTTTCTCATTTGTAAGACAGATTTCTTTGGAGGTCATGATGAATTCATGTTTCCAGATCTTGTTAGAGTTAATGCAAAAAATCAGATATAAGTAGCTAAACATAGATATATTCTAGTTTTCATGTAACACATAAATATAGAATTGAATTCATTTAATTTAGATATCCTTCAGTAGATGTTGATGCCAGTTCCTCTGGCAATGCCTCCAATTTCCTGTGATGGGTGGCTGTCATCATTTTTATAGCACTGCGTGTGTAGACTTTGTCTTGCTTTCTTAATGCTTGAAAGATGTTACTACCACATAACACAGCTGTGTAGAGCTGCAGAATCTATGATATTCTGATCTATCATACATTGTTTATGAATATTCCACTTAAGCAAACAATTTCAACCATTTTTATAAGAGCTATTTGCGATCCAAAGTTTCTTATCTTCTGCATGAGTATGGAACAGCTTGAGTTTATATTTGGTACATATGTTCTTTACTTATTAATATTCTTTGTTGTCTCTAGCTTAGTATCCTTAAGATTCATATTCCTTAAGATGCCTGTATCTCTAAAAATCGTACTTTGACTTACTATGTACTTCAAAACATTGGTCTGATCTTACATTGTACTGAAAATGAGCGCTTATTCTTTAGAATATAAATCACAAAGCGGGGAGAGGCGGGGAATAAGAGTTATAAACTATCGAGTATAAATAAAGCTATAAGGTATATTGAACAACACAGTAACACAGAAAAGTTTTATAATGACTATAGATGGAATATAACCTTTAAAATTATAGATCACTCTATAGTACACCTATAATATATAATATTTTATAGCAACTATACTTCAATAAAAAAATCAAAATCTTTAGACCAGTAGACATGACCTAATTCTATAATACCTACTATGCTCTACCTACACTGCTCTTCACTCAGCAACCCACGAACATCAGATCCTTTTTCAGCTCAGGGCTTTTGCATATCCTCTGTTCTCTACTTGAACTGCTCCCAGTGTCTCTCAATACTTGGCCAATACTCCCTTCATATTTCAGATCATTCACTGATATTAGCATCTAGAGGTCCATGAACTCCTGGTTTCAATATTGAAACATTGCTTTATAACACCATAAATTATATTTGGCTACTCAACCTCTCAATTTATATTAGTTTAAGAATCTGTGTGGCATCTGGTCCCATCACTTCACAGCAGACAGATGGGGAAAAAGTGGAAACAGTGAAAGATTTTATTTTCTTGGGCTACAAAGTCACTGTGGAAGGTGACTGCAGCCTTGAAATTAAAAGACACTTGGTCCTTGGAAGAAAAGCTATGACAAACCTAGACAACACATTAAGAATCACTTTGCTGACAAACGTCTATATAGTCAAAGCTATGGTTTTTCAAGTAGTCATGTACAGATGTGAGAGTTGGACCATGAAGAAGACTGAGTGTCAAAGAATTGTTACTTTTGAATTGGGGTGCTGGAGGAGGCTTTTGAGAGTCCCTTGGACTGCACGGAGATCATTCCAGTCAACCGTAAAAGAAATCAACCCTGAATATTCATTGGAAGGACTGAAATGTGACTTCTGATTGTCAACTGGATTTCAATGTTACCTGTAGTAGGAATAGTATTTGGACTCCTGTAATATCTAGAGATTTTGATTTAATTAATCTTTATCCTATGTCCTTTTCTCGCTCTCTTCCTTTACCCCAAAACTTATCTGCTCATTGCCTTGCTGGATCTAATATATGAGAGCTTACTTGGGCTATATTAAGCTTCTCACATCTGCTATTTGAACCTGCCTAAAATTTCACACTGAGTTTACCTTCTTTCCTTTTTGATTTTTACAATTTATTTATTATTCAAATCTCCAAAAAAATCATGTTATTTCCCCAGATTTGCCTTTTGAACAAGTATGTTTCCTTCCTTCCTCACTCCCTTCCTTCTTCTCATCCTTTTTTCCTGGGGTTTTTTTGTTTGTTTGTTTGTTTCAATGCTGAGACTTTGTACATATCATTACCCTCTCATTGCCCTCACTCCTGACATGTTCCCTTAACAAACACAGCTACTCTTCTGTAATTGCATCTTGGAAGTACTCACTTTTAGTTAGACTGGGCTTACATTCATATCCACAATGTCTGGATTGTCTTTTCATCCCTGAATAGTACCCTCCCCGCAAACGTGAGTTCAAGTGTCCTGTTATCTTCTGTGGCTAGAAGATTTAGGGAATTTCTCCAGGATCTGTGTTTTGTTCACTTTACTAAAACTAATTGTTCCATAGTGCCTGCTTCTGTGATAGCCTCTTTATTTTTTTTTTATCTAGGCTTTGCCTATCTCTCTCCCTTTGGGTTTTTTAATTAATTAATTTTATTTTAGAGGCTTCTCTTACCTTCTGTCCCCAAATCTTTGATTAACCAAGTTCCTCTTGCCACACTCAGTCCTTATTCTCTAAAATCTGGATTAGAGCCCCAGGTCTCCTGCCTACAGAAGATAAGCGTTTACAGCCACAGCAGGACAGCCTTTATTGTCTAACATTGTGTTGTAAAAAGTAAACAAAAGATTAAAAAAGGATAAAAGCAGAGAAGAGTTGATTAAAATGGAAAAGCAAAATGTAGGTCCTGTATGAAACGGATCCTATTCTACAATTTCTGAATATTGTAACTAAGTTTGGTAAATTTTCTCCAATTTGTGTGACAATCTTAAAAATATGTGAATTATCCATCCCCTTAGGTCAGAATATGTCTATATAATCTTTCCAAAATATATTAATTCCTGCTGTAAAACATATTCCATAAAAAGTGTAGATTTGACAACTCCTCCCAGAGAAGATGGGCCAGGTTTTTGATATTAGCAACCTTGCCTAGAATACGGGTTCAAGTGGAGTCCATACACCGTATGTAAAAATATCTTTTAAAATTGAAATAAAGCTAGAAAACTCTTTTCTTGCCTAGACAAATGTCGTGCATAGTGGCCTGAAACTCTTGGGTTCCTATAGTGACTTGCAGGATGATGGTAATCTCAGCCTTCAGCTCTTTACACCAGCATACCTGTCTTTTCTTCCTATCCTTGCTGGGCCCCACACTGTGAGAGGCCTTGTGCACATTTGTGGGCACAAAACCCACGTGCCCAAGCTCTTTCCACACCTCTGCAAATGGTGGCTTCTTGGACCTGGGGATAGATATGTATGCTACATGGTCTCTCTCAGGAGAATAGACCTTAGGAAGAAGTCTGCACATGCCCTGTATGCAGGTCTGGGATATTTGAGCAGTGGTCTCTGGCTCTAAGAATCTGAATTATAATTGAGAAAAGTACCAGGTAACTTGAAGGGGGAATATCAGTTTGATTTGCAAACTCACTCTGTTTATTGGAAGAGATATAGCCAACAGTTCATGAATCAAGGCAAAAATCTTCCTTCCTGGGTTGAAGGGTGGATTGGACTTCAGGATTTGGCTTCAGGGCTTATTAAGAAATTCTGCTTTGCAAATAAATCAAGAAATATATTTTTTATTCATCTAGAATAAGAATTCAATGGAAGACCTTAGATTAGGTATGACTGTTCAGAAGATGAAAAGATTATTTTGTTTTCATTTCATAAAGACTTCTAGAAACTTTGTGTCCCTCATCAAAAATCAAATGACCTATAGTGAAATTAGACAAAGCTGAGTGCCACTAGAAAGTGTAGAGTAATATTGGACCTGAATGGGAACTAAATTTCCTTAAGGCTTAGGGACACAAATATTTCAGGAAAGGTGTAGGAAATTTAGTCTTAATATAAAATAATCTGGAGTATAAGGTATAACTTTAGGACTACTTAATAAGAATCTTTATACCTAATAAGTCTAGATTCAGGGAAATTTGATAGGACCAGAGAATTACAAAATACAGTGAAACTCAGGACTAAAGGTGATATTGAAGTCACATTTAGAAAGACCAGGAAGTAGCTTGGGAGAGATTAAGGCTCTTATTAGACTTCACACCAGAACCCACTGAAGTCATCTCATATTAGAATTTACTCAGACAGAATTAGGGAAGAAACTGGTAGTCATTGCAAGGTATTCAAGTCCTTAAAAAATTATGCTAACCTTGAAATCTGTTACTAGACTTTTATTACAAATTTAGAAATGTTCCCTGTAACTATTCCTTTATTTCTGTATTATTTAAAGTTCTTAGTAGAGTTCTTACATAATCCAAAGTACTTTGTTGAAAGCAACAACATCTGACTCAGGGAAATTTTAACATATACTTAATTTGCTGAAGAAAAATTGTATAGCTTGCAGAAAAACTGGGAAGAATGATGAAGAACATGGATAGAATTAATCAAGGCTAGAGCCATCTGGGGTCAACATTAAAAAAACTAAACACTCAAAACTCAGCATTTAAAAAACTAAGATCATTGCATCCAGTCCCATCACTTCATGGCAAATAGATGTGGAAAAAGTAGAAACAGTGACAGATTTTGTTTTCTTGGGCTCAAAAATCACTGCAGAGAGTGACTTCAGACACAAAATCAAAAGATACTTGCTCCTTGGAAGAAAAGCTGTGACAAACACAGACAGCATATTAAAAAGCAGAGACACTCCTTTACTGACAAAGGTCTGTATAGTCAAAGCTAAAGGCTATGGTTTTTCCAGTAGTCATGTATGGATGTGAGAGCTGGACCATAAAGAAAGCTGAGCGCAGAAGAATTGATGCTTTCCAATTGTGTTGGAGAAGACATTTGAGTGTCCCCTGGACATCAAGGAAATCAAACCAGTCAGTCCTAAAGGAAATCAGCCCTGAATATTCATTGGAAGGACTGTTGCTGAAGCTGAAGAATATTTTGGCCACCTGATGGGAAGAGTTGACTCATTGGAAAGGACCCTGATGCTGGGAAAAGTTGAGGGCAGGAGGAGAAGGGGAGGACAGAGGATGAGATGGTTGATGGCATCATCGACTCAATGGACATTGATTTAAGCAAACTCAAGGGAGACGGTAAAGGCCAGAGAAGTCTGGTGTGCTTCAGTTCATGGGGTTGCAGAGTCAGATACAACTTAGCAGCTGAACAACACCTTGCTGGGTTGCTCAAAGACTGCCCATTCCAAAGATCTTCAGAATTGGCCCCTGGATGGCCCCTGGGAGGTAACTTCTGAGCCAGTGGATTATCCTATCTGGTAAGAATATCTTCGCATAACTGAAAGCTTGGTCCACACGAGACAGAGTATGCTCACATGATTATGGTAAATGCCAATTTTTGCATGTACGCCTCAGGCCTTGAGCCATGTTATATCAATTTGACCTCTGGGAGGCTCATACTGGAGTAGCTGAGGTTAGTCAGACAGATGCTGAAACTAGATGACTAGGTCTCAACTAAAACTGCTAGATACCAAGGCTTAGGTGAACTTTCCTGGCTGGCAGCACTTTCTAGATGTTGTCACATGTTGTTGGCAGAATTAAATACTAACTGTGTAAATACACTGGGAGAAGACAACTGAACTCATGCCTGGTCTCTTCTGGACTTGCCTGATACAGTTCTTTTTTTTTTTTTTTTGCTCTGCTGAATGTAGTCTATATATTCTTCATATAATAAACTAAAACCACAGCAGCACTTGTGGGTCAGGTAAATCCTTCCAGTGCGTCACCAAACCTGGGGGTGACTCTGTGGACCACTGACATACACAGGAAACAGGATTTAAATTACGATTTCCAAAAAGATCTTTACCTAAAAAGTAAAGGTTATTTTCTCCCCCTATTAAACGTTTTCTTAGAGACTGTTCTTCTAATGAATTGTGTGCGTTTATGTTCTGTTTTTATTTAAGGATACATGTAATGCCCTTTGGATAGAGGGCAAAATACAATAAAATGGAGAATGAATATTTGACCAAATGTTTCTGTAAATACTGTGTGATAATGTAAAGAGCAAGATAAATAAGAAACAAATGGAAGAGACCTAGAAGTTTATTATCCATACAAAGCAACAATACAACAGTTGACATCATTCCTTTCTTAGAATGGAGTTTATTGTACACTATTTTTGCATAAACTGTTTTTGTTGACTCCCTCTCTTGTTACCTTCTGTATTTGTCCCTTTTTTTCCTTATGAGATTGAGTTGGGGAAATGTGAGTTACAGTGACAAAACAAACATGATAAATTTCTGCTGCCCTGGTAAAATTTGTTCAGTGTAGAGTTCTTTTGCTATTTTCAATCCTAATGTTATGCTCAAGCACCCTTTCCATCCATCAGATAGCATGCTGCCATCTGTAGAAGTGCCACAGTACCAAGATTTATGTGTTACTATTTAAGGAATTTAGGCTTGGCAACTCCTTACTGTTCATTTGGCCAAACAATAATATGCTAATTAACCTGCTTGACCTAAATTATGCAGCACTTGAGGATGTGCAGCCAACCCAATTGCTCAGTTGGCTGAGCATGCCTGACCCTACAGTTTTGCATGTAAGGAGCTTTACATCATAAAACAAATGGTTATTGGACTTCTCCACTTCATCATCTGGAAGGGAATTAATTATCTTCGGTTTACTAAAGGAAATTTATATTTCATTTGGTTTGTTATGATTATACCAATATTTCACAATTAATGTACATCAGCAGGGACCAAACATTCACTTTCTTTCCCAGGACAGTCTGTATTTTTTAGTTGTTTAAAACACTTTTAAGGAAGTGTAGATAATCGTATTTATTTTAGCTGGACCTTAGGATATGGACTTCAAGATCCATATGTAGGTTTCAGAGAACAAGGATGCCCAGAAACTATATGCAAAGCTTTATACACTGGTCTAAAGCAGTTACTGAAAAAATTTTTCTTAAGATTCTCAAAAATGGATTATTGATCCCCCAATAAAATTTGAAAATATTCATTAGATATTTAACACTAAAGATCCTTTTTTAAAAGTAACTTCTGTCTGTGAACACATATAACTGGTTTTCCTATGATTATTTACCATGTAATACTGAAAAATTATTGCAATATCTCTTACTGTCCCTACTACTCAGCAGTCTGCCACCTCAGCAGTATCCAAATAAATGACACTCTCCCATAATCAGAAACAAATTAAAACAGTAGAGATTGTAGAAAATTATTGCAAGGAAGTCCGTAAAGGGTATATTTTCTAGGATAGGTTAAAAGTGTGAGAATGAAAGTGTTAGTTGTTCAGTAGTGTCGGCAACACTGTGGACTGTAGCTTGCCAGGCTCTTCTGTCCATGGAATTCTCCAGGCAAGAATTCTGGAGTGGGTAGCCATTCCCTTCTCCAGGGGATCTTCCTGACCCAGGGATCAAATCTAGGTCTCCTGCATTGCAGGCAGATTCTTTACTGTCTGAGCCACCAAGGAAGCACCCAGCATAGGTTAAAACAGTATAAAATTGCCCAGATGCCACAGACTAAACATCTCTTGATATCTTGATAACAGAAGAACGGGAAAAGAGCTTAGACAAAGAGAAACATTCAGCAGAGAAGAGAAAAGCTAAGAGAGAGAGAGAGAAGTGGTAAATAAAATGCAAGGTAGAAAAATTTAGAAAATTTTACAGGAGACTTTAAAATATGTGTAAATACTGCATGTATATATCGTTGTTGTTCAGTCACTAAGTAGTAGTATACCAAAAAAGCTAGGCGTATTGTTCTGTAAACCAGTGCTTCTCAAACTTCACAGGCATAAACATCATCTGAGGCTCTTTTTAAAATGAAGATTCTGACTTTACAGTTCTGTGTTAGAACCTTCCTTTCTGCATCTCTAATAAGCTTCCAGGTGATACTTCAGCCATACTTTAATTACTAAGCTGTAAACTAAGATCAAGGTCTACTGACTGCCTGAATTTTATAACATCTGAATGGTGAAATCAAAGCTGAGACACTTTTAAAAACCTATACTAATAGCAAAAGGAAACTTTGTCTGAGCATGTCTTATGAGAAAGCAAGGATAAGTTTAGTGAAGAATACAGTGTTATCTCATCAACGCTAATAAGCATTATGTGAAGATGCTTTCTGTCTTCACTAGTACAGTATCAGGTAATGATTGTAAACATCTTGAGTCAGTGTGATTGAATTAGTGCATATGGGAAATGGTATTTAAATATTTTCCAATAAAATGATCAGGTAAATATACATATGCTTGGCCTAATACTTACTAAAAAAACCCATAATAACAACAGAAGAAAGCAATTTGCTAAGCAGTATAGGAGGCTTTAAGGTTCTGTCTCATCTTCCCAGTACTTCTGATCTTTTACATGTAACTGTCGTTTGTATTCACACACAGATTCCTGATTTAAATCTAAATAGAGAAATAAGCATTTTTATTATTTTTCCATAAAAATCTGCATAGCATGCATACTCTTCTAGACTTTGCTTTCTTCACATGACATCATGTACATCTTGGTATTACTATATCATTGCATTGTGGTTCACCTGATCTTTGGGCTTCCCTGGTAGCTCAGATGGTAAAGAATCTGTCTGCAACGCAGGAGACCTGGGTTTGATCCCTGGGTCAGGAAGATCTCCTGGAGAAGGGAATGGCAATCCACTCCAGTATTCCTGCCTGGAGAATTCCATGGACAGATCATGGAGATGCAAAGAGTCGTACATGACCGAGTGAGCAACACACACACATAGGCTGTTCTTTTCATTTCACAGAGGGATAGTACAGTGATTTATCTAACCAGTCTCCTGTTTACAGACATTCTCCCCCCTAAAACAGCAACATATCCAACATATTTTGTACATTTGCAAGTATACTATAGGAAAACTCAAAAGTGCAGTTGTTGAGTCAAAAGGTACATTTGTGATTTTGATAAATACTGTTAAATTTTTCTCCATAGAGATTGGTAGCCATGTATTTAGTATCAATAGTATATTTTCCCCTAGCCTTACCAACAGAGGGTGTTAATGCTTCATTGGATATTTGCTAAGCTGATAAGTGAAAAGAATGTAAACCTATGTAGTTTAAATTAGCATTTCTCTTGTTATGAGTTAAATTCAGCATCTTTTATATGGTAAAGAATCACTTTACTTTGGAGACAAGTATTTGCTTATGTTTTTTACTCATATTTCTATTGTGTTATTGACCTTTTGTGATTGATTTCTAGAGGCTTTTTGTATATTAAGAAGATTAGCTTTTGTGATGTGAGTTGCATGTTTTTTCCCATTTCATGTTTTTGCCTTGCCCTATTTTCCCTTATTGCTTTGCCAAGAGCTTTTTTTTTTTTTTTTTAACTTTTAATTTTGTTTTGTAGTGGGGCTTCCCTGGTAGCTCAGATGGTAAAGAGTCTGACTGCAATTCCCAGGTTCTCGGGTTTTATTCCTGGATTGGGAAGATCTCCTGGAGAATAGAATGGCTACCCACTCCAGTATTCTTCCCGGGACATACAGTCCATGGAGTTGCAGAGTCAGATGTGACTGAGTGACTAACACTTTCACTTTCATATAGCCCATTAACAATGTTATGATAGTTTTGGGTGAACAGAAAAGGGACCCAGCCATACATATATATGTATCCATCCTTCTCCAAACTCCCCTCCCTTCCAGTTTTATTTTCTAAGGGGTTCATTAACAAAAGAATCTACATGTTACACACAAAGAAACCATTTCAATTTTTATAGATTATTTGACTTGTCTCAATATACAGTCATTAAAAGAAAAGAAATAGAAGCAATAGAGAGAAGTAACAGCGTATACATCACCAAGTTGAGCCAACAACCTACATCCAGACTTGAACAGGGCTGGGAAGGCCCCCATTAACAGCAACCTGGAGTCCCTCTTGGGAAAGGGTCCCAGGTAGTGCTCAACCCCATGCGTGAGACTTCAAATTGCAGTTTTGAGGGCTCCCATTTATAATTCCAGGCCACAAACTGATATTGTTATCAGTTTGCATGCAAATATGCAGCTTTAGTTTTATTTTAACTTTTACAAAGCTGTTGGTCTCATCTTGTGAGTCATAAGATTTCTTAGACCCCAGGGTGGGGTTGCGGGTGGTTACCCAGAACTCTGGGGGCTTAAGAAATTCCAAAACCTACTCCCTTTCTTACCTAACATGCTGCTAACTTGCTAGTAACACTTGATGTGTTTGGAAGCAGACAGGTAGTCCAGGTGGGGTCCAGACAAGGTCAGAAGTCAGTCTGAAGTCTGCTCCCCTACTTCTGAAGCCTGAGCAAGACTACTTTAACTTAATTTACCTAATACTTATAGAAGTTTTTTATTTTCATGAGGTTGGTTTTATTAATCACTTATTTTATGGCTTCTGAATTTTGTCTAAAATCAACGTCCTTTCCTACTCCAAAATTATGAAGCAATATGCCTGTTTCCTCATCAAACACTTCTTCACACTATATATTTAAATCATTTATATAAAGTTTATCCTGGTTTATGATGTGAGTTTTGGGTGAATACTATAGTGAATAAAGATATCCCCTTATTAATTTGAGATGCTGTATTTTTCATATACCAAAGTTTCATACATATATTTATCTGATTTTGTTATGTTTTGTTTCTGTCCCAGTGGTTTATGGGTTAGTGCCATATTATTTCAAATATTGAGACTTCATATGTTTAAGTTCCTGGTGTTTAGACTTTCTCCATGGACCTTTCATTAAAAGGCACTGAATATTTTTATTTTTTATAAGAATTTCAACATCTGCTTATATAGGTCTGAAGAAAGTTTATTGTTATTGTTATTTGTATTTTGTATGTGTAGGATAATTTACTTGGTACTAACTCTGTGCTAGGCACTGTCCTGATGCTGGGAATACAAGGCTCACAAAAAAAGAAAGCAATCATTGTCCTTAAGGAACTTAATTTTACTGGTGCTATATAAATAATAAGACAATAAAATGGATCAATAGTATAATAAATTAAAGGTTTTCAGTGCTATGGACAAAACTTAAGTAGGGAATGGGGTACAGAAAGCTAATATGAATCTGTCTATTATTCTATCTGTCTATCTGTCTAATGTTGATTGTACTTGCGTAAGAACCTGGTATATTTTCCTGTGATGCAACCCTTTTTGTGTCCACAGTACTTGTTGATTGAATACTTACTATGACTAGAGCTTATCTAATTAATGGAGGTCAACTGGGCCTATGGAGTTCACATTATGGTGAAGGGAGGGACATGATTCTGGCGAAAGAAAGTGCAATGGGCAAGTGAAATGGTATATGCAAAGGTGAATAAATAACTGGTGCTAAAAAGGCAGGAAAAGGGCATAGAATTTAGTGTGCCTGTGTGTGTGTGTGTGTGTGTGTGTGTATATGTGTGATTGTGTGTATATGTATGTGTGTGCGCATACGCATATGTGTGTATACATATGTTTATGTGTGTGTATGTGTTTATGTGTGTGTATGTGTGTTATGTATGTGTGTATGTGTGTGCATATGTGTGTGTGTGTATGTGTGTGTTGATGCAGGTGGGACAGAACATGGTGTAGACATATTGTGTGATACAGTGTTTTGAATTCAAAATATTCAGTATGCATTTTCATTTGTTCAGTCTTCACTTAATGTATTTATGTACTGTTTTAAAATATTCTCCATGGGGCTCATGTATTTTTTTTATCAATTCATGGCAAGGTGTTTTATCCTTTGTTTTGGTGTTTCTGCCATTAAAAATAGAATCTTTTCTTCCACCATATCTTCTAAACATTTATATATGTATTTATGAGAGTATATGCTGATTTTAGGTTATTAATTTGGTACTCAGTCATGAAACTGAATCCATTGGTTTTTTTATAGTTTGAACTCAAAATAGAGTTTAGCAAGTTTACTGTAGCCAGAATCATATAGGATATATATATATATATATATATATATATGTTTAAATATATGTTATATGTGTGTCCACCTGCATGCACTATGTATATATATATGCATATACAGTTGCTCAGCTGTGTCCAACTCTTTGGGACCCCATGGACTGCTGCATGCCAAACTCCCCTGTCTATAACTGTCTCCCACTATCTCCCACAGGTTATGCAAACTCATGTCCATGGAGTCAGTGATGCCATCCAAGCATTTCATCCTCTGTTGCCCACTTCTCCTTCTGTCCTCAGTCTTTCCCAGCATCAGGGTCTTTTCCAATGAGTTGGCTCTTCTCATCAGGTGGCCAAAGTATTGGAGCTGCAGCTTCAATATCAGTCTTTCCAAAGAATATTCAGGGTTGATTTCCTTTAGGATCAACTGTTTTGATCTCCTTGCCATCCAAGGTTCTCTCTTTGTCTCTGTCTCTGTTGCTCTCTCTTTCATATATATATATATGTATAGACTATGCTGACAAAGGTCCACGAGTCAAGGACTCTCATATACATGTAAATATATATATGTATTGACTATGCTGACAAAAGTCTGTATATATGAGAGAGACTGACAAAGAGATATACAGAGGGACAACTTTGTAGAAATCAAAATATAAAATATCTCTTTAGGGAAAAAATATTGAAAAACACTGAAGAAGATAAGAATAAATGAAGTGACATACCATACTCCTGGGTAGAAAGAAAGAAATCAACTATTCAAATCAATGTTTAATGTTGATGCAATTGCAAACAAGCTCTAAGAGTTTTATAAGAGAACTTGATTAGCTGGTTCTATCATTTCAGGTGGAAGAAGAAAGGCCAGAATATTCATGAATAAAATAATCAGGTCAGTGATTTGCTTTTACAGATATCAAGACATATCATAAGGCCATGATAATTAAATAGGGCACTTGGTGCACAGATAGATAAAAAAAGGAATAGGACAGAATTGAGAATTCATTGCATTCATAAAATTCTTGTATAAGATTGGTAGAGTTAGAGTAGAATACTCAACAAGTGTGCTGGAATGATTGGTTAGTCGTAAGGGAATTAAATGAAAAATGTCTCTATGTCCAATCATATACAAAAATCAATTCAGATAGATAAAGGATTTAATTATGAAAAGTGAAGTCCTAAACTCTTATAACAAAATATTGAAGAAGCTATAACTTCTTTTTTAATTTAATTTTTATTTTATATTAAGGGATAATTGATTTATAATATACTAGCTTCATGTGTATAGCAAAGTGATTTGGTTATACATATATATGCTTTTTCCAGATTCTTTTCCTATATAGGCTGTTATAAAGTATTGACTAGAGTTCCCTGTACTACACAGTAGGTCCTTGTTGATCTTCCTAATTTACCCCCCCTACTCCACCTTTCCCCTTTGGTAACCTTAAATTTGTTTTCTACATCTGTGAGTCTGTTTTGTAAATAGGTTCATTTATATCATTTTTTAGATTCCACTTATAAGTAATGTCATATGATATTTGTCTTTCTCTGCCTGACTTACTTTACTTAGAAGGGTAATCTCTAGGTCCATTCATGTTGCTACAAATGACATTATTTCATTCTTTATTATGTCTGAGTAATATTCCACTGTATTTATGGGTTGGGAAGGGTCCCCTTGAGAAGGGAATGGCAACCAACTCTAGTATTCTTGGCTGGAGAATTCCATGGACAGATGAGCCTGGTGGGCTGCAGTCTACGGGCTTGCAAAGAGTCAGTCATGACTGAGTGAATTTCACTTTCTTTCATATAAGTATTATACCATGTATGCATTTAATCATATAAAGAAGGCTTATTTGAAAATCACATATGTAGAAATAAATATTTGTTCTAAATATAAAAGGAATCTATGCAGAATTGATACATTTTATTTAACAAATGAACTTCATAGAGGTACAGTATAATGTTAAAATTTAATACTACAATTTATATCTCTGTTGTATACTTGTTTATTAACAACAAAAAAAGAAAGTAACTGTTAATCATAATTTACAGATATTCATATTCTTATATCCTTTTCCTCTTTTTCCTCTCTTAAACCAGAGGAAACTAGGGATAATCTTCATATCTTAATGAGTTTAGGTCAGGCTCTAGCCAGAAAAGCAAAATTATTTTAATAAATAATAGGTGTCACTGAAGTCACCATGGAAACACATAAAATAAATGTTTCTATAGAAACACAATGCTTCCTTATTCATATTTATGATGGTATCTATTTACCTTAATATTAATATTTGTTTTTGTCATATGTAACAAAACCCTGAAGCTAAATGCATTAAGATTGCAAATGTGTCTAAAACATGATGTCTATCCATCCAAATTAGATGTCTATCCATCTAATCATCAACCATCTATCCATGCATTAATTCAGCAAATATCTACTGATTCCACTATTCTTTGTCCCAAGGATAAAATAGTAAATAAGAGAGATAAAATGTCTAAGTCCTGAAAACTTTGATATTCAAGAAAATAATTTAAAAGTAAAATAAAATCAAATATAATTCTAGTTTATGGTTTCACAAGGGCTAAGAGCTCAGAATTAATGTAAAAATTTGGGGTGTGTTAAATGTGTACTGTTAAGCCATTTTTATCTTTCTTTTATTTCCCCAACACCTTCTGATCTATTTAGCTATTTAATTATTTATCTTCTTTAGTAAACCAGGTCTTTTTGCTGACAATATCATTTTCTTTCCTGTTTCACACAAGCCCCTTATGCTGTGTGTTAAGACTTCACTTTATTTTCTGAAATAATGTTTCTTTTTTACATTATATTTTAGCTAGAATAAACAAGCTTATTTGTCCAAATAGCTAAGCTTGTTTGTTTGAGATGGAAGAGAGTGTGGGAGCCCCAGAGATAATAATGAAGAATTCTGTACTCTATAGGAGAGAATAAATATTTTTTCTTCTACCTTTCTAGGTGCTTTGGCTGTTCTAGTAATTAATTTGACACAAGACAAATTAATAGGAGAAAAATTTAATTGTGTGTGTATAGGAGCCCAATAAAAGTATGAGACCCAAAGACAGGCAGACAAATGAGACTTATATGCCATCCTGAGCTACGAAAAGGGATAGAGGCCTGGGGCATCCTAGAGGAAGAGGGTAATTCACAGGAAGACAAGAGAGTCACCTGTTAGGTAATCAGATGTCTGCCCTGCCAAGCAGGTACCTCGCTCAGATAAAAATTTATCTTTAGTACCAGCTCTTTTTCCGGGCCAGGCCCCCTATCTAAATTCTTTTAGGCAGTTAAGGGAGAGGTAAATGTTTTTATTGCATATGCTGGATCTTGATCACTTTGGGCTCAAAGTAATCCACAGGCCAAAGTGGCACATTGTGGGGTGACACATTCTGTTCCCCTTCACACCCAAGGCTGAATCTAAGGACAATTCTTGGAGAAACAACAAAACAAAGGGTGTTAAGAGTTGGCCTTAATTGCAGTCAGTATTACTATGCTTAAAGTGTAGATTTGCACAGGTGTTAGAGGACTGTGCATGGATTAAGTATAACAACCCAGGATACTTTGTAGACACTTAACATCTTAGAATTGGTTTACATTACTTTATATGCTATTAAAGTATTAAGTTTATATTATATATTATCCTTATTTTAAAAGTTAGAGACCTGAAACAGGGATGTGTACATGTTCAGTTTTGTCTAACTCTTTGAGACCCCAGGAACTGTAGTCCATCAGGCACCGCCATCCATGGAATTTTCTAGGCAAGAACACTGGAACGTCCTACTCCAGGGGACCTTCTTGACCCCAAGGATCGAACCCACATCTCTTTTGTCTCCTGCAATGGCAGGCAGATTGTTTACCACAGCACCACCTGGGAAGCCAGGAAGATTGCATAATTTGCACAAGGCAATATGGCTAAAAGTTGGGAGAATTAATAATCCAAACTTATGATTGTGCTGGTGCCCAAGACAGGCTGCCCCAAATGTGCCTCAATGGCATATTTGTTACTCTAAATTAAAGTCACTTAAGAGAGAGCCAATGCAAAGGGTATATTCTGCCCATTCTTTCTGTCTCCATAAAAGCAGGAAATGAATTTCTCATGTAAAAATTGCACTCCTTGCATCTGGAGGTATAGGGACGCCCTTATCACCAGAGATAGCGAATTAGAAGTTTATACACAAAGAAATCTTGTTACTTCTTTAACTGACTACCCCAAGTCCAAAATGTTTAGATTCTTCACTAAATTGAGCATTCCAAACCTAAGGTTTTTGTCCTGTCAGTTTCTTGCAAATTTATTGTTGCCAAGTTTGAAAAGTATAAAAGCTGCCTGCTTGGCCATAGTTAAAATTTGGAAATTAAAATTTGTTTCCTTCTCTTCTGTTAATCTGTCTTGTGTCAATTGTATTATTAGTGCAGCCACAAGAACTCAAGAGAGGTAGAAGCGGGAATTCCCCACTTCCTGACAATTGCAAATTCTGATCTTTTCACCATGGTATCTCCAAACTGGGATCAGAGAAGGAAGAAAGAGAATCTTTTCTTACACATTATCCCTTCCATCTGTTTTGTCTGCTGGTTTATGAAATTCTTACTAATATACATACAAAAGTAGGTATAGATCTAATGCCAAACAGGCTAATAACTTATTTTTGAAGTTATAATCTAAATGGAAAACAGCACACCATACAATTTGCTTGCTTTTTGAAGAAGGAACTATTTTGACCAGATGTGTCGTGACATTAAAACAACTTATTGACCAGATCAAATCCTATGCTTGGTGCTGATATGTCTAGGAAATTTCATTGTAGACTATTTATATATGACCAAGAATCATATTTTACATATTCTGCAAGGATACTTTATAGGTAATTCAATTTGGATGATTGAAAAAAATGAATGAGTTCTCTTATTTTAGCTTGAAATTTTTGATACTCATAAATAACCAAATACAGATTATCAAAAACTTACCTTTTGTTCATATCTAGCATTTTCTCAGTAAATTATTGAATAGAGACAAAGAGACACCTTGTCACTATACTTGCTGTGGTTTAGTCACTAAGTCATGTCCGACTCTTTGCAACCTCACGGACTGTAGCACACCAGACTCCTGTTTCTTCCATTATATACCTGATTTTGCTCAAATTCACATCCATTGAGTTGGTGATGACCCACTCCAGTATTCTTGCCTGGAAAATCCCATGGAGAGAGGAGCCTCGCAGGCTACAGTCCATGGATTGCAAAGAGTCAGATATGACTGAGTGACTGAGCATCTATCCATCTCATCCTCTGCCACTTCTTCGCCTTTTGTCTTCAGTCTTTCCCAGAATCAGGGTCTTTCCAGTGAGTCATCTTTTCATATCAGGTGGCCAAAGTATTGGAGCTTCAGCTTCAGCATCAGTCCTTCCAATGAATATTCTGGGTTGAATTCCTTCCTAAGGAAGAAGTAGGAGGATTTTATTAGGAAACATGATACAACAAGCTATCCCAATGCATATACCCCAACCAAAGCTACAGTTGTTTGTTGTTGCTTAGTTGCTAAGTCTGATATGATACTTTGTGACCCCATGGGCTGCAGGACACCAGGCTTCCCTGTCCTTACTGTTTAGAATTCTAGTTTGCTTAAACTCATGTCCATTGAGTCAATGACGCCATTCAACCATGTCATCTTTTGTTGCCCCCCTTTCCTCCTGCCTTCAATCTTTTCCAGCATCAGGATCTTTTCCAGTGAGTCAGCTCTTCATGTCAGGTGGCCAAAGTATTGGAGCTTTAGCTTCAGCATCAGTCCTTCCAATGAATATTTTGGGTTGATTTCCATTAGGATGGACTGGTTTGATCTCCTTGCAGTCCAAGGGACTCTCAAGCATCTTCTCCAGAAGAAGTTCTGTTAGTTATGAGAAATGCAGTTTCCTTAGTCATAAGAAAAGAAACCCATAAAGGAAATGTCTACCAGCGGTCAAGCTTTTAGTACTTATCATTAAAAGTGAAGAAAGCTTAGCAAGGAAAACAAAATAAGAACAAAAGGAAATAGCTTATTTTTATTGATAAATATCTTTATCTCACTAATTTCCAAAGGCCTGTTATAGTGAAATATTTGAATATTCTCTCACACACAGGTACATATATGGACACACAAATAAATACTGCTTTGCTCTTGTTTAAGACATTAACATATACTCCAAAGGTCTAAACTGTTGTTTTATTTTATAAGTTTACCCTTGAAACATGAGCTTTTATCTCAATGATGAGGTATAAGAACATCCTAGATTTGCAAGGGTTAATTTTAAAATAGAGTTAAAATATGGGTAGATAACATATTTTTCTCTAGTATCATGCATTGAACTTCCAAGGGGAATAACTATTTTAAGTAATTCCCAACAGCATCATTTACTGGCATGCTGTAATCCTTTTCTATTATGGAAGACAAATCATTTCCAGTCATGTCTAATAAGAGAGAGTTACCCATCCATAACAGTTACAAAAACTATTGATATCTTGACATTTTATCTTCATTACTGATGAATATACCCTCTGCTAACTGAGCAAGGCCACCTCTGACCACAAAGGTTAACTTGTTTTCCTTGGAATGGAGTTAATGTAGCCCATGAACACTCAATTCATATCTGTTATGGGCAGAGATTGAGAGAGACTGGCCATGGACTAGTCATAATGAAAGTGGCACTATACAATCAAGGCCAAGGTCACAGCTCCATTCTAGAGCAGTGAGGTCATCTTAATACTGATAATATAATTGCAAGAGGAATATTTTCCTGACCTTCTTTCATGTCACTTGATATGACATGAATCCTGACGTGAGAGACAGGATTTTCAGTCTTCCCAAGTCATAGAATACATATAAAAAACTAAATTAAGAATCTCTAAAAACATATTAAGCCATATATATTTATTATAATAACTATCAACATTTAATTATGTTTACTGTATGTTTGCAAACCAAAACCAGTACTAATGTCTTTTTGGTGAGCATCTCTGTATGATTTACTGATTTACTATTTTTTCATATTATTCAATAAACCATTACCACAATGTCTTTTTTTTTTTTTTTGGTACTCTCAAAAATGCAAAGAACCTTTATACATCTATGGTTTACTAAGGAAGCTACTGTAAGAGTAAATCATTTTCAGGTACAAGTTCTAAAATCTTGGAAAAGAATTTGACCACGTTACCTTATACTTACATGTCTTAGCTTTATTCATTCTGAGTAAACGAGTTTGTTGGCCTTCCTTAAAAAAGTTACTTGAAGTCCACGAACATTTGTTTTGGTAATAACAAAGGGATAACTCAGAAGTATACATTTAACCCTGGGAAAGTATTTGTTCTTTTCATGACTGAACTTTGCGTTTTTATATTTTTAATCTGGTTTTGCAGGCATTTTAAAAATATATATTTAAAAATGATGAATATTAGGAAAAGATGATGTATATTATGATAAAGATAAACTGTGAAATCCTTAAATTGCTGTTAAATTAAAATATTTTAGACTGCAGATCTGATCCAGCATACAACAGTCAAGGAGAGCTGACTATAAGCAATATTGCTATGGCAGGAAACATTTCATGGAAAGATGGGAACAATGAAGGACAGAAACAGCGAAGACCTATCTATTAGAAGCAGAAGAGATTAAGAAGAGGTGGCAAGAATACACAGAAAAGCCATACAAAAAAGGTCTTAATGACTTGGACAACCAAGATGGCATGATCACTCACCTAGAACCAGACATTCTGGAATGTGAGGTCAAGTGGGCCTTAGGAAGCCTTATTACGAACAAAGCCAGTGGAAGGGATGGAATTCCAGCTGAGCTATTTCTAAGCCTCAATGATGATGCTGTTAAAGTGCTGCACTCGGTATGCCAGCAATATTGGAAAACTCAGCAGTACCACAGGACTGGAAAGGGTCAGTTTTCATTACAATCGCAAAAAAGGCAACACCAAAGAATGCTTTACCATAAAATGGTGCTCATTCCATGTGCAAGCAAAGTAATGCTCAAAATCTTTCAAGCTAGGGTTCAATAGTACGTGAACTGAGAATATCCACATGTTCAAGCTGGATTTAGAAAAGTCAGAGGAATCAGAGACAAATTGCCAACATCCATTGGATTATAGGAAAAGTAAAAGAATTCCAAAAAACTATTAACTTCTGCTTCATCAACTACGCTAAAGCCTTCAAATGTGGATCACAATGAACTGTGGAAAATTCTTCAAGAGATGGGAATACCAGACCACCTTACCAGCCCCCTTAGAAACCTTTATGCAGGAAAATGAGCAACAGTTAGAACCAGACATGGAATAACTGACTAGTTCAAAATTGGGAAAGGAGTATGTCAAGATTGTGTATTGTCATCTTGCTTATTTAACTTATATGCAGAGTACATAACACAAAATGCCAGGTTGGTGGCTCACAAGGTGGAATCAAGATTGCCAGGAGAAATAGCAATGACCTCAGATATACAGATGATACCAGTCTAACGGCAGAAAGAGAAGAGGAGCTAAAGAGCCTCTTGATGAGGGTAAAAGAGGAGAGTGAAAAAGCTGAATTAAAAGGAAACATTCAGAAAACTAAGACCATGGCTTTTGGTCCCATCACTTCATGGCAAATAGATGAGGGAAAATTTGAAACAGTGATAGATTTTATTTCCTTGGCCTTAAATGGATGGTGAGCACAGTCGCGAAATTAAAAGACACTTTCTCCTTGGAAGAAAAGTTATGACAAACCTAGACAGTGTATTAAAAAGCAGAGACATCACTTTGTGAACCAAGGTCTGTATAGTCAAAGCTATGGTTTTTCCAGTAGTCATGTATGGATGTGAGGGTTGGACCATAAAGAAGGCTGAGTGCCGAAGAACTGATATTTTCGAACTGTGGTGCTGGAGAGAAGTCTTTTGAGAGTCCCTTGGACTGCAAGGAGCTCAAACCAGTCAATCCCAAAGGAAATCAGTCCTGATGATTCATTGGAAGGATTGATTTTGAAGCTGCAGCTCCAATACTTTGGCCACCTGATGAGAAAAGCCAACTCATTGGAAAAGACCCTGATGCTGAGAAAAACTGAGGACAGGAGGAGAAGTGAGTGACAGAGGATGGGGTGGTTTGGATGGCACCACTGATCCAATTGACATAAGTTTGAGCAGATGGCAGGAAATAGTGAAGGACATGGAAGCCTGACATGCTGCAGTTTATGGGGCTGCAAAGAGCTGGATATGACTTAGTAATGAACAACAACCTTCCTTGTGGCTCAGTGGTAAAGAATCAGCCTGACAACACAGGAGATGCAGGAGACATGGTTTGATGCTTGGATCAGGAAGATCCACTGGAGGAGGAAATGGCACCCCTCTACAATATTTTGCCTGGAGAATCCCATGGACAGAGGAGCCTGCTGGGCTACAGCTCATAGGGTTGCAAAGAGTTGGACATGACTGAGCACACATATACACAGACATCTCATTATCACACGTAAAGCATTCTGGAAATTCAGCTCCAGGTCAATTGTCAGAATATATATATAGGAATTAATATTGATCTCCCAAGAAAGAAGAAATGCATATTCTTTCTTGAAGCTACTAAGTTTCCATGCATATACTTGACTGCATAGAACAAAATCCTTATCATTTTTCTTTTTTTCAACTATTAAGCAACTATTAATGTGCTTGCCATAGTTCATCAAGCTGGCTTTCTGTCATTGATCTCATACTGTAAAAATAACTACCTGTTCTTTTGGACTAGAGAGCTCAGTGCAGAAAATTTTAGTTGTCAATATTATTTGTGAAAATAGGAATTTGAGTAGCCATCAAGACTATTCCTAATGGTAAGTATTAGGACAATGGTAAATATTAGGTACATCTTTCTAACCATAAAATCGTTTTCTTTTTCTCATGTTTCTTCAAGAATTATCAGTTGAGCAGGTCTCTAAGACATTGTCTAAGCCACTCGTGTTTGGATACCAAGCAATATTTTGCCTTAGCATTTAATTATTCTTGGAAACACTTCCTTGTAAGAGAATTGTTGCAAATGTCTGGTATTTACCTGTGTGTATGTACAAGAGGGAAGATTATTTTCATGATTAACCTTATTTGTGGTTGTTTCAGTCACTAAGTCATGTCCAATTCTTTGTGACCCCATAGCTGTAGCCTCCCAGGTTCCCCCTTCCATGAGATTTCCCAGGCAAGAATGCTGGAGTGGGTTGCTATTTCCTTCTCCAAGGTATCTTCCCTAGTGAGGGATTGAACCTGTGTCTCCTGCATTGACTGGCAGATTCTTCACTGCTGAGCCACCAAGGAAGTTTTACCCTTCTTTAGAAACTTTTAATTATAGGACTTGGGATACTGAAATGCTTGAGAAAAGATGGGAAAATGTGTATTGGAAAAAACATACAAATTGTTGTTCTGGTAAAACATTCTTTAATACCGTTTGACGTTTGGCTTCTTTGACAAAGATCATTCTTACTAAATCGAATGTTCACCCTTAAGATTTTATAAGATATTTTTTCAGCCTTCAAAAAATTTCAAACTCATGTAAACCACTTTTTCTGTAGCTGGAATTTGAAAGTTTCATTGCTTTGTAAGGAAAATTTGTGTTAAAATGTTGCAGCTCTTTACATGTCTTATATAAACCCATTTAAGATAAACTCAAAGACAAAGATTTTGCTGTAAGCATTCAAAGGTTGTCAGATTTAGTATAATAGGTTATGCTAAAATAGAAACCTGTTTTCATTGTTTCAGTTTTTTACATATAGATATCTTGTATATGTATACATATCTTCTCAGGAAGACTTATATTCTGGAGAGTGGAGATTATGAGTTATCTTAATCATAATTGTCATAATCATAGCTTACAAGTCAGTTAGATACTGAGTAAACACACATGAAGAGTTCTTTTAGATGCTGTTACCGTCCCACCATGAGAAACGCTGGGCTGGAAGAAGCACAAGCTGGAATCAAGATTGCCGGGAGAAATATCAATAACCTCAGATATGCAGATGACACCACCCTTATGACAGAAAGTGAAGAGGAACTAAAAAGCCTCTTTCTGAAAGTGAAAGAGGAGAGTGAAAAATTTGGCTTAAAGCTAACATTCAGAAAACTATGATCATGGCATCTGGTCCCATCACTTCATGAGAAATAGATGGGGAAACAGTGTCAGACTTTGTTTTGGGGGGCTCCAAAATCACTGCAGATGGTGATTGCAGCCATGAAATTAAAAGACACTTACTCCTTGCAAGGAAAGTTATGACCAACCTAGATAGCATATTAAAAAGCAGAGACATTACTTTGCCAACAAAGGTCTGTCTAGTCAAGGCTATGGTTTTTCCAGTAGTCATGTATGGATGTGAGAGTTGGACTGTGAAGTAAGCTGAGCGCTGAAGAATTGATGCTTTTGAACTGTGGTGTTGGCGAAGACTCTTGAGAGTTCCTTGGACTACAAGGAGATCCAACCAGTCCATCCTAAAGGAGATCAGTCCTGGGTGTTCATTGGAAGGACCGATGTTGAAGCTGAAACTCCAATACTTTGGCCACCTCATGTGAAGAGTTGACTCCCTGGAAAAGACTCTGATGCTGGGAAAGACTGAGGGCAGGAGGAGAAGGGGAAGACAGAAGATGAGATTGCTGGATGGCATCACCGACTCGATGGACATGAGTTTGTGTGGACTCTTGGAGTTGGTGATGGACAGGGAGGCCTGGCGTGCTGCAATTCATGGGGTCGCAGAGTTGGACATGACTGAGTGACTGAACTGAACTGAGGTCCCACCCAGGTTTCCTTTAATAAGTTGAGAGACCCATCTTCAGGTGCTGCTGATGTGTGTTACAAATGTGTCTCAGTTGCACCCACATCTGAAGGATTGACTTGAGCTGTTGGGAATTGTCTTGCCTGATGATCCTGTAGAGCAGGTCTCCCCAAACACTTTGTCACCAGTTTCATGAAAGATAATTTTTCCATGGACCTGAGTGATGGTTTCAGGATGATTCAAGTGCTTGACATTTATTGAGCACTTTATTTCTACTATTATTATGATATGATAATATCCTAGAATATCACATACAAATATTCATATTCTTATGTCATATTATACACAGGAATATTCATATTTCCTGGGTTTTGTCCCCCTGATTTAGATGGTACAACCATGGTGCAATTTCTGCTCCAGAGTTCCCTCGGGGATCTAGCTGATTCTGAATTCTCCTAAAACTACACCTTCATCCTAGCTTCATCTCCCAATTAATGCTTCTTTTATTCATGTATAGATTTCCTTGGAGATTAAATTGAAGTTATTATAACTCTGTATTCTTTAGCACATAGATTAATTTTTGAAAACATTTAAAGAAAGAACACAGGAGCATGAAGACACAAGGCATCTTCTGATGGAAATGGGCTTAACGGTTGATGAAGGTTAAAATTAGTATGTGGGTCTTAGCCTTTCTGAGGTTGATGCTATTTTTGCTTTTGCTGTGTAACCCTGTATTTTTATTACTGTGTAATGATCATAATTAAGATGTAAGTGGAATACACTCATGCTTATTGTTCCCAGAGGTGGACATATAAATAATTTCTGTTTTTCTGTTGGTTAGAACTCAGAATGGAAGTTCCCATCATTTTCCCGAGAGTGCATAACTCTAATTTTCCCAGAAGATACTGCCTGAGCAGGCAGGAATTGTCTGGAATGTGGCAGATTGTGTAGAAGGATGTGGGAGAACATGAAGGAAGGAAGGAAATCTATTTTGAAAGCTAAGTTAACTCTTTCAGGCTGTTGGGGTATTTAGTATAATTTAGGGCTATTCTTAACCAATTCCAAACTGGTGATTTATTCTAAATGATACACTAGAGCCTTGAATGAGTTAGTACAACTTACAAACATATCATATGAACAAAAGAGCAGCTGACACACAGAAAGAGCCTGGTGCATTGCGTGGGTGAGGCGAGATTCTGGGCAGGGCAGCTCTGGTTGGTCCTTTCAGAGCCCAGAGTGACTGGGGCCAGCCTTGTTTGCAATGTGCTCCCTCATTTGTGTTGTGGGTAGAATCTTCCTGAATGACAATCTATGAGTCTGAAGGAATTGATGGAGTTTTCATTTATTTAGAAATATATGAGACTTTGGCTTAGTTTAATCTGTGATCTAAAAAGGGAGATATTTCCAGTCTATAAAATAAATAAAATAAAAGCCAGGTTATTCTGAACCTTGTGCATGCCTGCTAAGTCTCTTCAGTTGTGTCCAGCTGTTGCGACCCTGTGGATGGTAGCCCGCCAAGTTCCTCTGTCAGATTCTCCAGGCCAGAATACTGAAGTGAGAGGCCATATAGCATTTGAGTCAGCTTTCTGGGGCTGCCATAACAAAGTACCACACACTGAGTGGCTTACAGGACAGAAATGCATTGTCTCATAGTTGTGGAGGCTGGAAGTCTGAGATCAAAGTGTCAGCACAGGTACTAAGCATGCACAGGAGATCTGTGCGCAAACTCCATTTCAGGCTTATCACTCACTTTTGTTCTTTTGCTGGCAATCTTTGGTGTTTCTTGGCTTGCAGAAGCATCAGTCTGACCTTTGCCTTCACAGTGTCATGGTATTCTTCCTATGCATCTCTATCTCCAAACTTCCCCGTTTTAAATGGTTATCAGTATTTAGTATTTATTGGATTAGAGACTCCCTTAAATACATCATTGGGATCTGATTACCTCTGTAAAGACCCTATCTCCAAATAAAGCTGCATTCCGGGTATGACTTCAGCATTTGAACTTTGGGGTAAATCCATTAAACAGTATTAGAAAATTCTTTTGTGTTGGTGGCTGATACAGTTTGAAGTCACAAGACTTCAAAGATAAGCCATATTTAGGATACACCTGACATGACAAATGAAATGCCAGTGCACTGAAAAACAATTCATTGATAAGAGAAATTAAATAAGATAAATAAATAGGTAACAGATATCCCCTACTTATAGATCAGAATGACTTAATGTTGCTAAAATGTCATTTCCCCTCAAATTGCTAGATCTAATGCAATTCCAATTTGAAGGCAATCAAAAATCTCAGCATGTTCTTTTGGAGAAATTGAGGAGAGATTTAGGTATTTATGTTTAGATGTTAAATAATTAACATAATAATTTCTCTAGGGTCAGGCATCCCCTCCTTTCTTCTCTACCTGCATTTAGCACTGTGATATTCTGCGGGAAAGAACAATACTTTAGCCATCACTAAAGACTAAGCCTCCTATCATGCCAAGAAAATCAGGTGAATTAAAAACATACATTTGTGCAAAATAATCATTGAACTGTTCAATGGCTTTGTCTTCTATGAAAGAGTGAGGCTGAATACTAAGGTGCATGAGGCCAGTCAAACAGGTATTGAACAATGCTCCATCCTCTACTCAGCACAGGGCCTACCACACTATAAATACACAATCTATTTGTTTTGAGCAAATGAGTTAGCAAATGAGTGAATGTGTGAACATGACAGAATAGTGAAACAATGAATGAAAATGGACTTGGAAGGCTGTGAGAGAATGTCTTCTACCCTCAAGTCCCACAACCACCAACCTGTAGGGGAGTCTTACCCAGCAAGACTAGGATACCGTGATCGCTAATATTGGCAACTATGCCCTAACATTGCCTATTCTTGGGTTTTTTAGTTGGGAAAATTATGACTCAGAAATTTTCCACATAGTAAAATGTGTTTATTAATTCAGGCTGTTTTTTTTTCCTTTTTCATTTTGTTGTTGTTCAGTTGCTAAGTCACGGCTGACTCTTTGCAACCCAATGGGCTGCAGCGAGCTAGGCTCATCTGTCCTCCACTGTCTCTCAGAGTTTGCTCAAATTCATGTCCATTGAATTGGCGATGCTATCTAACCATCTCAACTCAACCAGCTGCCCTTTTCTTCTTTTGCCTTCAATCTTTCTCAGCATCAGGATCTTGTCCTTATTGTAAATATGAATAAATAATTTCCATGGAATAGAATCTCCTGAGAGAAACACTGTTCCCAATAATATGCATAAGAGGAAACTTTTCCTACTGGATAGATGGCGATAGGTATTGAGTTAGGAAAATTCCTAAGAGGAGCAGGCATATCACATATGTTGGGACTCATGAACATCTTTCCAAAGGAGCCAAGGTGATTCTTGTACACATTAAAGATCAAGCACCACAGTCTATGGGAGAAGGGTTAAAAAAAAAAATGTTTCTATGGCTAGGGTAAATCCCAAAGAATATATTTTACTCTGACAAGTTTTGGAGTTTATTTCCCCCACTCCCAGAGAGCTCAAAGCATACTCAACAAATGTCAATATAGCTTTGAAAATATTTAACTTGAATAAATACAGTAACAAAAATGTCCCTCACATTGTTTATTAGAAAACTTGTGATGAATTAATTACCTGTGGAGGCTCCATACCTACCAAAAATTAGAACTCTATGTGGGATTGATAGTTTGACAGAAACATTTTAAAGAGAGAAATGGAATAAAACGCACACACACACATGACAGACTTAATCCCCAAACTGCACAGTATCCTTGGCACCTTCTTACACAGTTTTTAATGACCGTCTAGCAACAAGTTAGCAATTAGTTTATTAGACCACTGACTGAAGTATGAGCAGAAAAGACACTAAATAGATGCAAGTATTTAAGAATCCTCTAACATATCACATTTTCTTTAGAAGATATACATAGATTTATTCTCAGGCAACAAAAAGTAAACTAGATACAGCAGTACCATCTTTCTAGATCCCACAGATACATGCATTAATATGTGACATTTGTCCTTCTCTTTTTGACTTACTTCACTCTGTATAAGAGGCTCTAGGTTCATTCACCTCACTGGAACTGATGAACCTGTCTACAAAACAGCAGTAGAGACACAGACACAGAGAACAGACTTGTGGACACAGAGGGGACGATGGGCAGAGTAGCATTAAAATATATATTTACCATATGTAAAATGGATAGCCAGTGGGAATTTGCTATGTGATGCAGGGAGCTTAAATCTGGAGCTCTGTGACAAAGCAGAGGGTTGGAATGGGGTGGGAGGGAGGTCCACTTGGAAGGGGACATATGTATACCTATGGCTTATTCATGTTGATGCATGGCAGAAACCAGCAGAATATTTATTGTAGAACAATTATCCTCCAATTAAAAATAAATAAATTTAACTAAAAAAAGCGCAAATTAGAATGTTATAAAAAAGAAATCACTTTTTAGTTTGTTGCCTAATTAAACTCAGCCTAAAATAGTATAGTTTTACCCTAAGATATCAACTTCATTTACTTTCCTGGACAATTTTTTTAGAAACTTTGGTTTAAGGAGTTTTCTTGCTAGATTAAAGCTAAGATCGACTTAGGTGTAAACTTTCTCTTACCTGAAATAAAAAAAAAAAAAAAATCAGGAGATCTTCTAAAGTCTTAGTAGCCAGAAGCTATTGTTATGACTTTGGTGGAAATAACTTAGCATTTCCAAACTAATTACTTTGGTCTAGACTTTAATTAACCAACTTTAATACATTCTTTTTACTCATTTTTCTTTCTCCTTGAGTCAGCCTTTCCAGAAACTCAAAGTAAAGAGAAACAAATGGAAACTGTTTACATTCATTTTGTTCAAGGCAGTTGATTTTTGAAAACTGGTGAAAGCTTATAAGTAGAATGAGGTTGCTTACTCCTCTGGAGAGTTTTGTGACTCTGAATAACACGCTTCAATTCATAAACATATATTGAGCTATTTCAGCATAGACTCTCTGTGCTTAATGCTGTGGATAATACCTGAAGTTTTAGCTATTTTTGTTTTTGCACATGAGAAAACTAAATCCAGAGAAACTTCTGTCCCAGGCTATAAAGGAAACTGTGGGACTTTGAGCCAGAAACAGGTCTCAAATCGTTTCCTTACTCCCAGTCCTGAGTCTTGCACACCTCAGAATTTCATATTTCAGTGAAATTTTGTATAATTTCTAACCAGAATAATCCTGATGATAACTGTTAAATTCCCATCATGAAATCTTCACTCAGAGTAATAGAGGAATCAGGATTAGATGGAATATTTCAGGTCATTTGCTTCAAACATGACTTCTTTGAACTAAACTAAAAAACAGGCCAAATAAAAACAGACAAATAAATGAAAAGAAACCAAAACTAAACAAATAAAAACCTCCATATTATCTCCTGGGATGACTTATCTTCCATAGTATGAGTTTTTCATAACTTTTTCCCTAAATTAATTTTCACAGGGAAAGCAGGGGTAAATAGGATACTGAGAAAGACAAGCTGGAAAAATATCATTAGAGGTGAGAGGGCATAGAAAGTATTAAAAAAAAACAATCCACATATATCCCCAGGACATTTTATGTAATGTCATTTCTAATCCTAAATCCAGGGTGTGTTCTTTTTTTAAAAGCAAGTTTTCCTTATCACTGCATTGATAAAAATTGGCTCAAAATTTCCGAAAGTTATTGAAAATCTTGGAATGCTTTAAAGTGGCAAGGACTTCTCTGTATAAAGCAGAATTAAGAATCGCCTTATGTTATCAGTAATAGTAACATACAATAGCCTTATCCTATAAACAATAACTCTACCCAGCTGGATGACTAGATTTCAAATTCAACTGGAGACTACCTCATTTTCTAGATGAAAAGTTATATGAATCCTCAGAGAATAATATAATTTGATAATATTGAGTCAGAAAATGTAAATGAAGAGGAAAAGGTAACCAAATATATGAAAAATTATGGTAGTATTTAGAATATTTTATCAACAAGAATCCATGACTAAATTGTATATTCAGTAAAGTAGACAATTATGGAAACAATGGTAGATTTGGAAAGGAAAACTCAGCTATGAGATTTCAAACCAATTTCTCATAATTTAGTGTTTGTTCACTAAATAGCATTTGTCCCCCTACACCCAACACCTGGTAAATAAGTAGAGCATATATAACCCTCCCTACTTTATAAAAGGAAAAAGAAAATTTTATAGTGATTTATCACATTACTTGTAAAAAGTTGCTACAGTTTGTTAAAAAAAAAAAAAGACTGTGGACAGGACACTGCTGGTCAAATCCAATCAGAATTTGAATTCAGATATTCTGTTTTTAAATATGTTGCCCTTTTGCAATGATATGAAAATGAAGGTGTTAAAATAGTCTTTGAAGATGAAGTAACAGGAACAGACTTACCTTTTACCTGAAGAGATTAAAAATCAGACAAAATATACAAAAGAATAATTTTCAGACTTTAGACACCAAGCAGGGTGGGACTGCGATCTCTGAGGTGGGGAATGAGGTATGCTCTCTGACTGGGTCAGTTAACTGGAGCCTGCTGGATTGGCTAAACTGAAGAAAAGGGGGAAGACTAAAGTAATTAAAATTTGCAAAGCAAAGCACCAACTGAGAGGGAGGAATTATGTGGATATGAATATTTGAGAAGTTTTTCTTTCAAATTTTTGGCTAAGGACTGATAAATACAGGTGAGACAAGTAATGAGGCTGGGAAAGGATCAAGTAAAAGACTAAAGGAAAAATATTTACAGAGATCACAAGGGTTGAGAAGATGAAAATTCTTTCTTCCATCATTTAGCAGGATTGCAATTTTGTGATTAAAGAACTTTGGGAAGAGTACTCAGAAGTGTATTGCCCCAATAGTGGAGCAAAATTAGTTCTTCAGTAAAGTCATGTCTGCTCTCATCTAAAATAAGGTAAAATCAAGCTTTGAAAGAGTCAAACTGCTTCTGAGTGATTCTACAACATCTCAAAGATCAAGAATATTATAGGAGTATAAGATATGCAGAATCCAAAAAGAGAAATTTCACAATGCTTGTGATATCCGATCCAAAGTGACTATGTATGCAAAGAAGTGGGCAAATATAATTCAGAATGAGAAGAAAAAAAGCAATTAATAGAGGTATACTTATAAAAGATACAGATGATAGAATCAATAGATGAGCATATTGAAACTGTTATTATATGGCATATGTAAAAGAAACTAGAAGAAAGCTTATGAATGTTAAATAGATACATGAAGAATATAATATGACTCAAATCAAACATCTAGATGAAAGCTACAAGATCATAGATGACAAATATGTATTTATCAAAAGAAGAACTGCAGTCAGTGACCTCAGCTCCACTTAACAAAAGGCTTTACAAAAAACGCAAATTAAACCTAAAGTAAGGTAAAAGCATATATCAGAAAAACAATAGAAAAAAATAGAGTCCAAAATTTGACTTTTAAGATCAATGAAATAGATAAACTTCTAGCCAAACTCATAAGGAGAGATGAAGCAAATTATCAATATCAACGATGAGAGGGGAGACATTAGTACACAACTTTCAGAGTTTAAAAGGGTAATAAGAAATATTATGGACAACTCTATTCCAGTATATGACAACTTAAATGAAGTGTAAAATTTATTGAAAGACACAAATTACCAAGATTGCTTCAAAAGCAAACAGATGCATGAATGGCGCTTTTTCTAATAAACAAATTGAATTTGTCAAGATAATATTCTAAGCCCAAGTGATGACTTCTATTAAGTATGGAAAGATAAAATGTTACCAATACATAATATGTTAGTAAACAACCCAATGAGAACATGGTCAAAAAATGTGAACAGACACTTCACCAAAAAACCCCACAAAAAGCCTAAAAAACAAAACAACAAAAAAACTTCATGAATTAATGATTATTACATAAACAGATCCTCAAAATCATCAGTTATTAAGTAAATGCAAACTAAAACTACAATAAGATGTCCTTACATACTCACTTGAATGCCTAAAATTAGCAGCCTGACCAAAACAGTTTTGGCAAGGATTTGGAACTGCTTGCCCTCTTATAAGTTGTTAGTTGAATGTAAAAAGGCATAGTCATCTTAGAAAAATCAATTACACAATAACTATGCCAAACTTGTCTATTTCACTTATGGTATTTACCATTGAGAGATGAAAGTGCATTTCCACACAAAGATATGGATACAAATGTTCATAAAACTTTATTTGTTCTAGCTCAAAACTGAAAATGACCCAAAAGTCCATCAATAAATGAGTTATTAAATAATTGTAATACTCTTGCAATAGTATGCTGTACAATCATAAAAAGAATGAACTTTGATTATATACAAGGTCATGAATGAGTCGAGAATAATTAGACTGGGAAAAAGCCAGACAAAAGAGAATACACACCCTATTATTTCATTTACATAAAATTCTGGAAAATTCAAATTAATCTATAAAGGGCCATAAAACAGATTAGGAGTTGCCTAGGGATGGGAGTTAAGGGTAAAGAGAGGCATGAGGAACAATTACAAAGGTGGGCATGTGAATGTTGAGGTTGTGGATATTTTAATTATCTTGCTTGTCATGATGTTTCACTGTGTATGTATGTGTGGAAACTGATAAAACAGTAAACTTTATATGTTTATATGCAATTAACTGCTATTATAATTGACTATATATTTATATGCAGTTAATTTTATGTCAATTATTCTTCCCTAAAGCTGTAAAAATTATTCTGCAGGACTCCCATACCCTCAAGATCAGACATCAATAAACTGAATCAGGTTTCAAGTCCTCATGGACTCTGGGCCCTATTGTGGTTCCAGGTATTCCTTTCTATCTTCTGCTTACCCATCTTCTCTTCTCACATGCTTTCTTTATGGACTTAAAACCTGAGCATCAGAATAGAAATTTCCACAAGACTCTGAACTTCATATATGCAATTTAAAAGCTTCAGCCACCTTGAAGAGAGTTTTATTTTCCTCTAGGATTCTTGATGTCTTTTCTGAGAAGTGAAAATTTAAGTATTCATGGACAGCATCACCATTCTGGGAGGGCTGCCTTCAACATCTCAGAGCATACTTGTTGGTGCAGGCTGGTTCATACAGACGTGAGACACTTAGCACCATATTGAACAGAGGGGGCTTAAAGATGACAGGCCAAACAAAGAACATTTCTGTTCTGTTGAGAACTAATGCTTTCTATGAAGTCCCAGTCACAAAATAGTGGTAAAATATCCATCTGCTAACGCACAAGACCCAAGAGATGCTGATTTGATCCCTGGGTTGGGAAGATTCCCTGGAGTAGGAAACAGCAACCTACTCCAGTATTCTTGCCTAGAAAATTCCATGGGCATAGGAACCTGGCAGGCTACAGTCCATGGGGTTGCAAAAGAGACTGGGCACACATAAGCACAAAATAGCTTATGATGCTTTAATAGATGTTTAGCCCCATTTGAATAATTGAGTTTATCCCATGGCACAAGGCAAAAATGTTCGTAAGAATGGACTTTTTTTTTTGTTTTTTTTTTTACTTAGCTATTTCAATTTTCCCTTTAGTCCCTGTGGAAGATCTTAGAATTAGCACTCACTACCTTTATAATTTTTCCAGTAGGGTATGTTATTCCTTTTGTTTAGCAGCCTTTAGAAAACAACTCAGTGTTGAATACAGTGAAACATACTTCCATCAGTTCTGTCCTTTGTACCTGCGCAGATCACCCTGTGGATGAAAGATGTCATGTTATTTATTCCGTTTGTGTTTCCAGCCTCTCCAAAGATTCAGCCATCCTACACGTGGGTAAAGCCTAATTCTTAGCAGTCATTGAATGAAACTGGCAGCCTATAGGACAGTGTTTATCTGTGACCTCATTATCTTCCACCAAGGCATAGGGAAATCTTAGGAAGGGGAAAGCAGTTGTAGGCACAGAAATTAATCCACAGATTAGGACTCTTCTTCTTGTAAACCCATCTGAAGTTAAGTTTAAAAAATGAATGCATTTTGAAACTCTTGAGGGATCTGTCGGTATTTGCATATGTATACACTTCAGTTCAGTCGCTCAGTCTTGTCGGACTCTTTGCTACCCTGTGGACTTGCAGCACATCAGGCTTCCCTGTCCATCACCAACTCCTGGAGCTTGCTCAAGCTCATGTCCATCGAGTCAGTGATGCCATCCAACATCGCATCCACTGTCGTGGTGTGCACATAGGTGTGGTAAAAATAGAGCTTTAGTTCTAGGAACACAGTTGGCTCTGGAGATCTCGGTTACCTCTCCTGTCTTGCGTGTGTCTTGAAAGCTCGCAGCTGTCAGTACTACTCCAGGATCGTGAAATCGCCAAAGAGGACTGAACTCTGCAGAAAAAGATTGCATTATGAATTGAGACTAGAGAAAGGGTAAGCCATTGTCATAAATTTGGATAGATTCATATATAGCTGGAGTTCCCTTTTACTAATTATATCATTTCTGCATTGTTTTATTAAAAATAGGAACAAAGGAAACTCATCTGGAAGGGCTGGCATTTTTTTATTACCTGATTTTGATGGTAATCTTGGTAGCACCAGTGATCTAAAAAGGCAAATATTGCTATTAGATTATTTTTTTTCCTTTTAGGGAAAATTATTTTTTCTTTTATTTACACATTATTTCTATCCAGCAGAGTAAAGTATAGTAGATGGGATCAGGAGAGACAGGCTCAAATTTCAGACTTTTCATGTCTACTGTACTATTTAATGCTCTCTTTTCTTGACTGAGTTGAGAAGCTAGATTAGATGTCTCAAAATTATTTTCTGTATCTAAAATTTAACTATTATTTTCTCCTAATACTCACATGTAAAATATTACCCATTTTTGGTTACATTTTTTATTAGGTCATCCACATGACAACTGCATTTAATGCTATCAATGAACTTACTCTTCTATATCAGCTGTCAGATGGTTTCACATCCAAAACTATTTTGCCAGCTCTCAAAACTTTTATCTGCTTTCTTTAAACTTATCAATGTCATAGCAATGAAACAAGGCTGAGAAAGAACCTTGGTAGCCTGAAGAAGTATAAGAAAGGGAGATGGGTTGTATTTTCAATTTTATTAAAATTCTTATTTTCCACCAGCTATATACTTTTTATGCTTGGCCTAATTTCCTTTTGGCTGTGGGCAACTTTTCATGGGTTTTACAATCCCTTCATAAACCACAACCCATCCCATTATCACATTATATATAACTCCATAGGCATGTAATATTTTGCTCAGTTTAGAAATGGGGAAATAAAGGTAAGAGCAGTTCTCAAGGATCTGAACTTTTCATTAAAGTATAATTTATTGAAATTTGCTTCTAGTCACATATTAAACAATATGCATGATAAAATACTTGAAATCTTTTTATTTACAGATTACTGTGCATCTCTTGGGCTTCCCAGGTGGCACAGTGGTAAAGAATCTGCCTGCAATGCAGGAGACTCAGTTTTGATCTCTGGGTCAGGAAGATCCCCCGGAGGAGGGCATGGAAACCCACTCTAATATTCTTACCTGGAGAATCTCATGGACAGAGGACCCTGGTAGTCTACAGTCCATAATGCTGCAAAAAGTTGGACTTGACTAAAGTGACTTAGCATGCAAGCATACATATATCTCTTATTTTTAGATACATGAATCATTTTAACATGTAATTTTGTTTTCATTTTTATAAATGACAACATGAATTTATATCTACTGTACTGATAACATAGTAAAAATTTAATTACTCTCTACTCAGTTGGGCAAAGAAAGTAGATTCTTTATTTCCAATGTTGAATGTACTCTCCACTAAGTGACAAGGGAATTTTTGCACTTTAAGATCTTTGTGTTTCTTAGCTTAATGAGCTCTTTTCAGTCTCCTTAGTAATAGTTACTCTTCCTAAATTTTAACTCTATATCAGAAATTTTTAAAGATTTTATTTTGATATGGACCATTTTTAGACTCTTTATTTGTTACAATATTGTTTTTATTTTTTTTTTAATCACAATGCACGTGGAATCTTAGCTCCCTCATCAGTGACTAAACCACATCCCTACATTGGAAGATGAAGTTTTAACCACTGAACTTCCAGAGAAGTCCCTATAGGAATTGGTTTTATACAACAGACTGTCTATTAATTATTCTTTTTCTGTCAAGAGTCTTGAAATTTCACCCCTTACACTGCTACATATCAGGATCACCTCTGATTGAGCTGACCCATATCAAGATAGATAGGGAGGCCTTGGTTGATATACTGTTTCTGGATTTGGGTTGATGGTAGAATGGAGTTCCCGCTAGCTGCAGACTGAGATCCAAAACTGTTCCTCACTGCATATTGGCTGAGGGTCTTTCTTTCCATTTTCAGAGACTGTCCACATTCAATTCTTGTGTGACTTCCTCCATCTTCAAACTTGTCACTGAAGGCCAAATTCTTTCCATATTTCAAACCTCTCTGATGTCTTCTTCCATTCTGCCACTAATAGAATAACACTACTTTTAGTGGCTTTTATCTGATTAGATCAGGTTCACCTAAATAATCTGCATATTTTAATTTAACTGATGTGGCACTTTAATTATATTTCCAAAATCCATTCAAAGCAGTACCTAGTTTAATATTTGAAAACCCATAGGGACTGAAATCTTGGGAGGGTTGTTTCTAGAATTCTGCCTGCCACAGCCTGCCTTCTGGCCCCCAAAGATTCATCTCCCTCCCCAAAGCAAAATGCATTTAGCCTGTTCTGTGGTATTCAAAAGTTCAAAATCTCATCTATATCTCCTTGGCTCAAAAATATCATTGTCTGAATCAGATGTAGATGAGGTCACCTTCCTTTAGAAGACTCTGATGAAGAATTAATTTGCTTCCAGATTCATTCAGGTTATTTTAGCAGAATTCAATTCTTTGTGATTGTAGGACTGAAGTTCTGTTTCCCTCCTGGCTGTCCAACTGTGGTTGCTCTCTGCTCCTCGAGACCAGCTGCATTATACCTGCAAAGTGCTCTTGCCATAAAACATAACATATTCATGGGGTTATAATATTCATACCATATTCTTGGATTCGTTTCTAAGGTGAACCATTAAACATCACAGTAATGCAGATCTATGCCCCAAAGCTATGCTGAAGAAGCTGAAGTTGACTGGTTCTATGAAGACTTACAAGACCTTCTAAAACTAATACCAAAAAACAGATGTGCTTTTCCTCAGAGGTGATTGGAATGCAAAAATGAGTCAAGAGATACCCAGCAAAGTTTACAAACAGGCAAGTTTGGCCTTGGAGTACAAAATAAGGGGTAAAGGCTAACAGAGCTTTGTCAAGAGAACATGCTGGACATAGCAACCACCCTTTTCCAGCAACCCAAGGGATGACTCTACACATGGATAGCATCAGATGGCCAATATTGAAGTCAGACTGATTGTATTCTTTGTAAGTGAAGATAGAGAAGCTCTTTACAGTCATCAAAAACAAGACCCAGAGCTGACTGTGGCTCAGATCATCAGTTCCTTATTGCAAAATTCAGGTTTAAATTGAAAAAAGTAGGGAAAATCAGAAGCCATTCAGGTATGACCTAAATCAAACCTCTTATGATCATACAGTGGAGGTGATGAATAGATTTAAGGGATTAGATCTGAGCTCCAGTTAGTTAGAGTGCCTGAGGAAATATGGACAGAGTTTCAGAACATTGTACAGGAGGTATGATAAAAACCATCCTGTAGGAAAATGCAAGAAGGCAAAGTGGTTTTCTGAGGAAGCTTTACAAATAACTTAGGAAGAAAGAGAAGTGAAAGTCAAGGAAAAAAGGAGAAGATGTACTCAATAAGAAATGTAGAGATACTAAGGGAACGTTTCACGCCAAGATGGTAACAATAAAGAATAGAATAGGTACGGACCTAGCAGACACAGAAGAGATTAAAAAGAGGTGGCAAGAATACACAGAAGAACTGTATGAGAAAGGCCTTAATGACTTGAATAACCATGATGATGTGGTCACTCACCTAGAGCCAGACATCCTGGAGTGCAAAGTTAAATGGGAAGATTTACTATGGACAAAGCTAGTGGAGGTGATGGAATTCCAGCTGAGCTATTTCAAATCCTCAAAGATGATGCTGTTAAAGTGCTGCACTCAATACTTCAGCAAATTTGGAAAACTCAGCAGTGGCCACAGGACTGAAAAATTTCAGTTCTCATTCCAAGCCCAAAGAAGGGCAATGCGAAAAAATGTTCAGACTACCATACAATTGCACTCATTTCACATGTTAGCATGAAATGCTCAAAATCCATCAAGCTAGGCTAGGCTTCAGCAGTACATGAACTGAGAACTTCCAGATGGTCAAGCTGTATGAACCAGAGATCAAATTGCCAATGTTCATTGGATTAAAAAAAAAAGCAAGTGATTCCAGAAAACCATCTACTTATGCTCATTGGCTATGCTAAAGCCTTTGAGTGTGTGGATCAAACAAACTGGAAAATTCTTCAAGAGATGGGAATACCAGACCACCTTACCTGCCTCCTGAGAAACCTGAACATCAAGAAGCAACAGTTAGAACCAGACATGGAAAAAAGGACTGGTTCAAAATTGGGAAAGGAGTGCTTCAAGACACCCTACTTATTTAACTTCTGTGCAGAGGAGATCCTGTGAAATGCTGGGCTGGATGAGTCGCAAGCTGGAATCAACATTGCCAGGAGAAATATCAACAATCTCAGATATGCAGATAATACTACCTTCATGACAGAAAGTGAAGAGGAACTAAAGAGCCTCTTGATTCAGGTGAAAGAGGAGCATGAAAAAGCTAGCTTAAAATTCAATATTCAGAAAACTAAGATTATGGCATTCAGTCTCTTCACTTCATAGCAAATAGATGGGGAAACAGGAAAACAATGACAGACTTTATTTTTTTGGATTCCAAATTCACTGCAAATGGTGATTGCAGCATGACATTAAAAGATGCTTTCCATTTGGAAGAAAAGCTATGACAAACCTGGACAGCATATTAAGTAGCAGAGATATCCTTTTGCCGACAAATCTCCATATAGTCAAAGCTATGGTTTTTCCAGTAGTCATGCATGGATGATGGTGTTGGACGTAAAGAAGACTGAGCACCAAATGATGCTTTTGAACTGTGGTGTTGGAGAAGATCTTGAGAGTCCCTTGGACTGCAAAGAGATCAAACCAGTTACTCCCAAAGGAAATCAACCCTGAATATTCATTGGAAGGACTGATGCTGACCTGAAGCTCTAATACTTAATACTTTGGCCACCAGATGTGAAGTACTGACTCATTTGAAAAGACCCCAATGCTGGGAAAAATTGAAGGCAGGAAGAGAAGGAGACAACGGATGATGAGATTGTTGGATGGCACCACTGACTCAATAGACATAACTTTGAGCAAGCTCTGGGAAATGGTGAAGGACAGGGAAGTCTGGTGTGCTGTGTTCCATAGGGTCACATAGAGTTGGACATGACCTTGAGACTGAACAATAACAATATTCAACTGAATGCAGAGTTCCAGAGAATATCAAGGAGAAATAACAAGGCCTTCTTTAATGAATAATGAAATGAAATGGAGGAAAATGACATAATGGGAAAAATTAGAGATCTCTTCAAGAAAACTGGAGATATCAAGGGAACATTTCATACAAAGATGGGCACAATGAAGGACCGAAATGGTAAAAATCTAGCTGAGACAGAAGAGATTAAGAAAAGGTGACAATACACAGATTAACTATACCAAAAAATGTCTTAATGACCCTAATAACCAAGATGGTGTGGTCACTCACATATAGCCGGACATCCTGGAGAGTGAAGTCAAGTGAGCCTTAGAAGCATTACTATGGTTAAAGCTAGTGGAAGTGATGAAATCCCAGTTGAGCTATTTCAAATCCTCACAGATGATACTGTTAAAGTGCTTCATTTAATATTTCAGCAGATTTGGAAAACTCACAAGTGGCCACAAGACTGGAAAAGGTTTTATTCCATCCCCAAAGTAGGGTGATACCAAAGAGTGTTTAAACTACCATACAATTGTGCTTATTTCACATTCAAGTAAGGTTATGCTCAAAATCTTTCAAACTAAGCTTCAGTAGTACATGAATCATGAACTTCCAGATTTATAAGCTGCGGTTAGAAAAGACAGAGGAACCCAAGATCAAATCACCAACTTCATTGGATCATGAAGAAACGAAGTGAATTCCTGAAACACATCTACTTCTGTTTCATTGAGTACTGCATTGCTAGTGGATACATAGGAAAAGAGAATCACAAACAGCAGGTAGGGAAGAGTTAGGGCAGTGGCTCTAAAATAAGACTATGCTTGGAATATTCTAGGAACTGCAATAAGGCAAGTGTTGTTAGAGTGGAGGAAGTGATGCCAAGGGTGAGAGGACACATATAGAGGGGTGGATGGGGTGGGAGAGAAGTAAGATAGAAATATGCAGGTACTCTAAGGATTTCAGTTTTGACTTTGAAAGAAATGGGGAGACCTATGGACTAAAGAGCCTCTTGATGAAAGTGAAAGAGGAGAGTGAAAAAGTTGGCTTAAAGCTCAACATTCAGAAAATTAAGATCATGGCATGCGGTCCCATCACTTCATGGAAAATAGATGGGGAAACAGTGGAAACAGTGGCTGACTTCATTTTTGGGGGCTCCAAAATCACTGCAGATGGTGATTGCAGCCATGAAATTAAAAGACGCTTACTCCTTGGAAGAAAAGTTATGAACACCTAGATAGCATATTGAAAAGCAGAGACATTACTTTGTCATCAAAGGTCCATCTAGTCAAGGCTATGGTTTTTCCAGTAGTCATGTATGGATGTGAGAGTTGGACTATAAACAGAGCTGAGCGCCAAAGAATTAATGCTTTTGAACTGTGGTGTTGGAGAAGACTCTTGAGAGTCCCTTAGACTGCAAGGAGATCCAACCAGTCCATCCTAAAGGAGATCATTCCTGGGTGTTCATTGGAAAGACTGATGTTGAAGCTGAAACTCCAATACTTTGGCCACCTGATGCAAATAGGTGACTCATTGGAAAAGACCCTGATGCTGGGGAAAATTGAGGGCAGGAGGAGAAGGGGATGACAGAGGATGAGATGGCTGAATGGCATCATCGACCAGATGGCTATGGGTTTGGGTGGACTCTGGGAGTTGGTGTTGGACAGGGAGGCCTGGAGTGCTGTGGTTCATGGGGTCGCAAAGAGTCGAACACAACTGAGCGACTGAACTGAACTGAACTGATGGAGACTTTGAAGTAGGTTTGATGTAATAATTCAACTCACATTTTGAAACAATCATTCTCATTTCTTTATTGAGAGTACTTGTATGGGGCAAGGCTTGAGACAAGGACCTGGCTAGAAGTCTACTGTGATAATCCTAACCAGAGAAGATGATGCTTCATATTAGGGTGTTAGATGTGGAAATGTGAGTGGTGAGAAAATTGTTGATGTATTTTGAAAATATAGTCAAGAGAATTTTTGAAGGTGTAAGTGAAAGAAAGGATTCTAAGATAAAGCAAAATTTTTGGCTTGAGCATTTAAATTTGGAAAAATGGAGTTATCAACTTAGATACAGGCACAGGCATTTTGGAGGATATCAGAATTTCAGTTTGAAATATTTGTGAGCTGTCCAAATGGAAATTTTTAATAAATATGTAAGTAGACTCTTCATTAGATGTGGGTGCTAAATCGCTTCAGCCGTGTCTGACTCTTTGAGCCAATACACTTGTTTCCCAAATGTTTTCTCACAAGTGACCTTGTGTATTGGAACAGTAGTCTATCTATTCCATAAATGAAAGTATGTTCTGTGTTAGATATTTGCATTTATGCTATGACATTCATAATTTATTTTCTCTTAATGACTTTTAGTCACATGCATTGATTTTTGTTTCTAATGTAGTTTTCCCTTTGGATATGAGCACACTTTGCAACTTAATTCTTAAACATTTAACATAAAAATAAGCAAGATCTATGAATGGGAAGTTGATTAGTATATTTATTCCAGCCACAGAGCAACACTGTGTGATGATAGTGAACAAGAAGGAAGCGTCTTGCTGTCATAATGATATATAAAAATTGGCCACATCATTATATTTATATTCAACTTCTTTAGCACAAAATAGGAATTAGTGCATTTAAATAGATACTGGAATAAAAAGGCATGTTGTTCTTCTTCTTGTTCTTCAGTCGCCAAGTCATGTCTGACTCTTTGCAACCCTATGAACTGCAACATATCAGGCTTCCCTGTCCTTCACTATCTCCCTGAGTTTGCTCAAATTCATGTCTGTTGAGTCAGTGATGCCACCCAACCACCTCATCCTCTGTCGCTCCCTTCTCCCCTTGCCCTCAATCTTTCCCACCATCAGGGTCTTTTCCAAAGAGTCAGTTCTTCACACAGGTGGCCAAAGGATTGGAGCTTCAGCTTCAGCATCAGTCCTTCTAATGAATATTCAGTGGTGATTTCCTGTAGGACTGACTGGTTTGCTCTCCTTGCTGTCCGAGGGCTCTCAAGTGTATTTTTCAACACTGCAGTTCGAAAACATCAATTCTTTGGTGCTCAGCCTTCTTTATGGTCCAATTGTCCCATCCATACATGACTACAGGAAAAGCTATAGTTTGACCATATGGACCTTTGTCAGCAAAGTGATGTCTCTGATTTTTAATACTCTGTCTAGGTTTGTCATGGCTTTTCTTCCGAAGAGCAAGTGTCCTTTAATTTCGTGGCTGTAGTCATTGGCCATATGATTTTGGAGCCCAAAGCAGTAAAATCTGTCATGTGTTAAATTCCTAGGAAAAGATTTTATGGCAATAACTGGTTAGACATTTAGATACAAACCAGAAATATTATCTCTATTTAGTCTCATTAGAACAAAGACACTTGTAAATAGAATTTTTTTGGATATCCTTATGCATTATTCTCACATTTACATCACAATAAAGGCATTAAACATAAATACTTATATTGCTATTTTATTGGTAAATTCCAGTGCTTTTAAAGGAACACAGATGTATAGAACAGACTCGTGGACTCTGTGGAGGAGGGCAAGGGTGGGATGATATGGGAGAATGGCATTGAAACATGTTAATTATCATATGTGTAATCAATCGCCAGCCCAGGACTGATGCTCGGGGCTGGTGCATCGAGATTTCCCCGGGGGAGGGAGGAGGGAGGGAGGAGGGAGGGGGGTTCTGGAGGGGGAGCATATGTATACCCATGGCGGATTCATATCAATGTATGGCAAAACCAACACAATAAAGAAAATTAAAAAAAAAAAGGGAAACAAACCAGAAAAACAAAAACAAACAAACAAAAAAACACTACAGATCAATAGTTTAAACCCAGCAATACCATTTGGGTAGGAGAGTAAATCCCTATATGAATTTGGAGTTATATGTTAAGGAAACTGTATGCAACATAAAAGCTTACTGATCAAATGCCATTAAATAGAGGAAACTGAATTCTTTCCTCTGACATGAAAATGTATTTTGTTGTCATAAATAGGAAGTAAATTTCTACGTTCTTTCATTCTTTACTATGATGTATTTCCTTTAGCTTTTCCTCCGAATCTCAAATTCACCGACATGAACAAATACATCAACTCTAATACCCTACCTATAATTTACACTTGGTTGCCATGTATTTTTTCCTTTTCCTCTCTCTTTTTTTTTCACTAGAATTGCTCTTGCTCTTAGGGGCACAATGTAGGTTACTATTGAAAGAAACCAGAGATAAATAAATTATAAATGTAGGTAGGCATGCTAAGTTATTTCAGTTGTGTCCACCCACTAGGCTCCTCTGTCCATGGGATTCTCTAGGCAAGAATACTGGAGTGGATTGCTATTTCCTTCTCCAGGGAATCTTCCCGACCCAGGGATTAAAACGACATCTTTTGCGTCTCCTGCCCTGGCAGGCGAGTTCTTTACCACTGGCGCCACCTGGGATTGCAGTAAATGTGTACACATTATAGTTACAGATTCAAAGGGACTTAGATATCTATACCAAGTACAGAGAAGACGAACTGTGTCTAGAAGGTGGTCTAAGTTTAAATCTAAGCAATTTAAATACTTTAAAAATGTTGCATATATAGCAAAAAATAATCTATGACAGCAAATAATATATTTATGCAAGGCAATATTTGCTGGGCTGTGTATGAGGGGGTAAGTAATAAAGCCTACAGAGGATATGTAGGACAAATCATGCAGCCAGAAGTGTTTAAGCAGTTTCAGATTTTTCCTGAAAATATTCATTCTTCTAGCAAATACTGAGCACCTGCTGATCAAATTGCTACTCGAACTAGTCTCTTGTGTAAGGAATTTGGATTCTTCTGTCTCATGTTTGTTACAGGTGATCAATTTGTGATGACCTCAGCAAAGATTTTGAAATTGTTTTGATGCAGGTTATATAACAGTTTGGATAACAAGTTTTTCCATAGAAGTAAATGTATATTTGAAGTATAAACTAAAAAATTGTACACTAGGTTCTAGAAAGGTAGTTTACTGATGTTGAACTGTAGATGCATTATTTTTGTTCCTTGGTTTTCCATGATCAGTTTCTACATATCTATCAACTGTACATTGTAATTGTTTGTATGCCTGTTTTTGTTACTAGGCTAAGGTGTTCTTGAGGACAGACACAAGATTTATTGATTTTGATATTTTGTGTGGCACACTTGTAGTCTTCTCTGTTATACAGGGGTCATAGTCTACATCAAAGATTGACCAGTGGTAATAAACATCTGGGTTAGTGGGTAACAGACACCTGGGTTAGATCTCAGTTCAGTCGCTCAGTCGTGCCCAACTCTGTGACCTGTGGACCGCAGCACGCTAGGCTTCCCTGTCCATCACCAACTCCTGGAGCTTGTTCAAACTCACATTCATCGAGTCATTGAGAGAACTAAGAAGACTGAGAACTGAATGGACACTGAAACCACAGCCTACAGAAGCCAAGTTGGGACTTAAGGCCTAAACTTAACCAGGTTAATTAATTTGAAAAACAAAATGCCATTATTCTCTGTAGGATTTATATAAGACAGAGTCTTGACATAATATCCAAAATTCATAAAATAAAAAATGACTCAGCATACAACAAAATCATGAAAATTTCAACTGATAAGCAAGGGCAATTAGCACAGGTCAACAATAAGAAGACACAGATGTTGAAATTATGTGATATTGATATTAGAACCACAAAAATATTTTGTGTGGCCTGCATAGTTGTAACATTTTAAATAAATACATTAAAGTACTTGAAACACTAAAACTATAAGCTCTTTTCTGATCTAATCACTGTCTAGAGAAATAGACTAGATTTTCTTAGTTGTGATGCTCTTCAACTCTTAAGGGGAGTTTAAGAAATGCTTGAGAGTGCTTGAGTGTTAATAATTATCGGGGGTATTACTTGCAATTGATTATAGGCTGCAAATGCAGGGTATTCTGCAATATAAAAAACACTCTGGTGTGGCAAATTCTTGCCTCTCTCAAGTATCCCTATGTTTATCTAAATGTAGGTGAAAGATTTATTTGTGTTGGCCTGAGTTGAAAATTTAACTCCATATTAAAAATGAACATAAGAAATACTTGATGTATTATTTTATGTAGATTTTTAGGAATGAAGATATTGTGCAAATTGAGAACAAATAGTACCTTGCTTTTCAGAATGTTACCAAAAGTTGATTACCATTTTGCTATCATGAAACCAATGACATTCATGGATTTTAAGCGTCCAGTACAACATGGATATAGCTGTTGTTCATTTCAGAATAATAGCTAGAGGGTTACGAAAGTATCTTTTATAATCAAGGGTACTTTAGTTCTTATGTGTGGTGATCATGGCATAGATCTTCTGATACACATATGTTTCAATTTGTTTCTCAGATGTCTGACAACTTTTTGGAATAGTTTTGTGGTGGGGTTAGAGATCAACCTAAAATATATAACAAACACACCTCTCTTAATGTGCTCAAAGGACAGTGGGTCTAGGAATTTAAAAACACTAAGATCTAGGGACTTCCCTGGTGGTAGAGTGGATAAGAATCGACTTGCCAATGCAGGGGACGCAGATATGATCCCAGATCTGGGAAGATCCCACATGCTATGGAGCAACTAAGTCTGTGTGCCAGTTACTGAAGCCAAAGCAGCTAGAGCCTGTGCTCCACGATAAGAAAAGCCACTGCAATGAGAAACCCAAGCGCTGCAGTGAAGAGCAACCTCCACTTGCCCCAACTAGAGGAAATGAAGCAATGAAGACCCAGTGCAGCAAAGAAAAAAAAATAAATGAATAATATTTTATAAGGTACCTACTAGATAATTCTGTTAAAAGACACTAAGATCTAACCTCACTCTAGGTAAAAAGGCAGAGATAGATAAACTTTTAACTTTTTACTAGAAATTCTATCACTCAAAGCAAACACACAGATTTGAAAAACAAAGCCCCGAATCATTTCGTGTAATTTGTCCCAGTCGTATTACATTAGGGTGCAGATTGTGGATATTACATATTAATCCTATTCATAAGTCAAATAGCAACTATATAATAACTTCCATATAAATTAAATGTGAAATTGATATAATTTAATATCCTGTTCAGATAAAGCTCTAAATAAACAAAACAACTTTGACCCAAACTTCATACCTCATACAAAAATGGACTCAGTTATTTGGCTCACTTTTTAATCAGAAAGTTGCTAACAGACTAGATCTTAAATATTCTCACATGAAAAAGAAATGATAGTTTTGTGATATAATAGAAGTGTTAGCTAAGGCTGTGATGGTAATGTTATCACAATATATATCAAATCAATACCATATTCACTTTAAACACAATATTATAGTACATCTCAATTCAAAAATAAATAACAATTAAGTGAACTGGAAGTAAATGTAAAACATAAAACTATATAATTTTTAAGAAAGAAAATGAGACTTTGGGGATTCAGAACTGGACAATGAGTTAGACTTGATTCAAAAGCATGATCCCTAAAAAGAAAATGGTCAAGTGGACTTTATCAAAATTAAAATATTTTGTTATGTGAAAGTCTGTATTAAAATGATAAATAGCTACCAACTGGGAAAAAAATTTGCAAGCCTCATATTCAACAAACAACTATTATCTAGAGCAATAAAGAATTCTCAAAACTGCATAGTGAAAAATCAAATAATACGATTAGAAAATAGGAAAAAGGTACAAAGAGACATCTTACCACATAGAGTTTACAGATGGAAAATAAGCATTAGCCATTAGGAAGATGCAAATTGAAATGACAATGAGATATCACTACCAATCCATTGGAATGGCTAGGAAAAAAACTTCAATGGCCCCAGATGCTGGAAAGGATGCTGAATAATCACACTGCTGGTGGGAATGGCAGCTATTCTGAAAAACAGCCACCTTTCCAGCCATGTTAGAAAGCAATTTAGCAAATTCTTATAAAATTAAATGTAGTTTTACCCAAGACTGAAATTATGGTGAGAGAGGAGAGGCACTCACCCTCAGAAAGATGATTTAAAAAAGAGTGTGGGTCACAAGGAGTTGAACACAACTAAAGTGACTTAGCAGCAGCAATAGCTGAAATCTCAGTAATCACAATAAGCAATACTTTGATGCTTTTTTTTTGCAAAGTCAAAATTGACAAAAAGCTTTTTTTATGAAAATATTTCAAGGTGTTAAATAAAGACAAAATAATATAATTTAGCAACTGTATTCCTGTGCATTTGTCCCAGAGCAATAAAACCTTTTGTCCACAAAAACCTGCACACCATTGTTCATAGCAGCTACATCCACAAATTATAGTTAATGCCATGTCCTTCAGAGGGTGAATGGTTAGATACATATATATTGTGGTACATCCATGCAGTAAAACAGAGGAACACACTATAGATTCCTAGTATCACTTGGGTGGATCTCAGGGGCATTATTACTCTGAGTAAAAAAAGTCACTCACAAAAATTATACAGACCAGCTTCTCAAGACTGAATTCTCAAGGTTACATACTAAGGTGAGGAAATTCTGCAGTCAAGGAAGTGCAGTGCTTTTAACTTCTCATATATTTTCCAGAGGGACTTCCCTTGTGGCTCAATGGTAAAGAATCTGCCTGCAATGCAGGAGTCTTGGGTTCGATCCCTGGATTGGGAAGATCCCCTGGAGAAGGAAATGGTAACCCACTCCAGTATTCTTGCCAGGGAAATCCCATGGACAGAGGAGCCTTGTGGGCTACAGTTCATAGGGTCACAAGAGTTGGACAAGATTTAGGGACTAAATAGCAATAACATATTAATATTTTTCCAGAAGATATTAATCCTACATGTAGATTTTACTAGTGTATTGACTTCTCCTCGGGTGATCAGAATGCTAATAGAGCCATGTTGTAATTTATTCCTTCCCGAAGCATCTTTACTATTGAAGTGTGAGTACATTAGGTTATTTGAATATATTCAATTAAATCATTGAGACAAATGAAAACAATATGTTACCTTCAAAAAAGGTTATACAGGGTATGAATCCATGTATGTAATATTCTTGAAGTGACAGAATTATAAAGATGGAGAGCAGTTTTGCATTTGCTGGAGACAAGGGGAGGGTGTTCCTTTGGATTGAAGGACAGATTTGTATCTTTATTTTGGTGGTGGTTCCATAAGCACCTACATGGGATAAAACTGCATAGAACAACACACACACATACAGGAAACACAAAAGCCCTGCGTGTGAAACTGGTGCAATCTGAATAAGGTCTGTATACTAAACCTATGCCAATTTCCTGGCTCCTAGTAACTGTCATGGGGCTTCTTTGTTAGCTCAGCTGGTAAAGAATCCACCGGCAATGCAGGTGACCCTGGTTTGAATCCTGGGTTGGGAAGATCTCCTGGAGCAGGGCTTGGCAACCCACTCCAGTACTCTTTCCTGGAGAATCCCCACGGACACAGCAGCCTAGCTGGCTAAGTCAACAGGGTCCCAAAGAGTTGGACATGACTGAGTAACTGAGCACAGAGCAGTCACTGTTGTCCTATAGTTACATAAATCATTAAAATTCTCTGAGGGTTATAGATGATTTGACTATTTTTTCAACTTCTTGTGCATCTATAGTTATTTCAAAATAAAAAAAAAATTCGAAAAATGAACAGGGGGATTTCCCTTGTGGTACAGTGGCTAAGACTCCATGCTCCCAGTGTAAGGGGCCTGGGTTCAATCTCTGGTCAGGGAGCTGTAGATCCCACACGCCTCACCTCAGAATTCACATGCCTCAGTTAAAAAAGATCCTGCAAGTTGCAATGGAGATTGAAGGTACCACATATCGTGCCTAAGACCTGGTGTGTGTGTACGTGCTAGGTCGCTTCAGTCGTGTCCGACTCTTTGAGACCTTATGGACTGCAGCCCACCAGGCAAGAATACTGGAGGGGGTGGCCATGCCCTCCTCCAGGGGATCGTCCCAACCCGGGGATCGAACCTGCGTCTCTTGTGTCTCCTGCATTGGCAGGCGGGTTCTTTACCACTAGTGCCACCTGGGAGCCCTAAGACCAGGCAAGACCAAATAAATAAATAAGTAGAGATAAATATGAAAAAAATGAACAGAAAGGTATTCCCTTAGTTGATGAGACTGTCTTGACTGAAATCATGCTTATTGTTGACACATAGGGTATATGCCTGGTACAGTGCTGCCTAATAAGACTCCTAGATTATAGTGTATTTCTAGAAGAGCTGTTCATAAATGTGCTCTACATTCCTTTGAATGGTGTGTTTACTTTCTTTCATGGTACTGAATTTCTTCAGAGTGGCAGTAAAGTGCTCCACATCTAGATGAATGCACTAAATCAATGAGATTTGAGACGGAGAAAAGCTCTGCTCACAGTTTGCTCCTTCTCCTTTGTCTGCATGGTTCTTCAAGGTAGTGGTGAGGGGTGAACAACCAACAGAGGAAATTAAACAGGCAACTCAAAATCCACAGGAGTAAATATAACCAGTTATATGAAAAGGTACTAAATTGCTTGCAGAGTGATGGAGGAGTTTGGATGATGAAATGAGAACTGGCATCATTAAGACATACCAAAAGATGTGAAGACAATTTTCACATTTTAGCTTCTTTGTTATATTACAGAGGCTATAGAGGATATTTTTTCTTCCTTTGCTTTAGTAGCATGTTAAAGGGGCTTTCATTACTGATGTAGTCATTCATAATTTAGTTTATCCTCTACAATCGCAAAAAAAGACGTCTTCTGGTAAAGTTGCCATGTCTTCGATATGAATTTTAGAAAGCAGTGTTAGTAGTATTAGAATTATACTCAGCATAAAATTTCTCAAGGAAACAACAGAATACATTTATAAAAGTAAGGGCAGTTACAACTCTTCATATAGCTTTAATAAAGGTAAATGTATTTTACATGTAATTGTAGTAATTAGAAAGTTCTTGTGTCATTCAGAATAGAACAAAATGATCAAGCTGCTATCTCCTTTTATGGGACAACATATGAGAATTCTAGGGCCAACTCTGCCAAGACCATAACTGGCAATATTAAAATCTGTCACATTAATTTTTGGCTGTCTCTGAAAACTGATAGCCCTTAATATATTTAATATTTATTTAGTTGGGTGCATGGAAAAAACTTTTCCTAATACTAAAAGTTTTAAGCCTGTTCAAATAAGGAATTTCTTACCATAAGCTTTTCTAACAATTCCTTAAAAGGTATTTTAATTATATATGTATATATTTATTTTATTTTATTTTTTAGGTTCTTTTTTTTTTCTTTATTGTGTTGGTTTTGCCATACATTGACATGAATATGCCATGGGTATACATATGTTCCCCTTCCAGAACCCATGTACGTATATGTTACATGTATATATAATTAAATATATACATGTAACATATACGTACATGTGTATCTATATGGGTTTCCCTGGTGGTTCAGTGGTAAAGAATTCACCTTTCTATGCAGGAGACATGGGTTCAATCCCTGGGTTGGGAAGATCCCCTGGAGAAGTAAATGGTAAAGCACTCCAGTATTCTTGCCTGGGAAATCCCATGGACAGAGGAGCCTGACAGGCTACAGTCAGGCATGACTTAGCAACAGAACACATATATCTACATCTGTCATCTGCCCTCTCTATGTACATATACACATAAATATATTTGTCCCTAGCAAACTGACACTGTGCCATTCTTCCCTTTTCCCTCTCAGAATCTCAGGTTCCTATGAATGACAGCTTGAAGGGATCATCATCTGGCTGATGTATTGTGTAGTTATGTACCTCTTCCAGGTGTTAGTCAATTTGTATATCTCCAGTTGTGTAAGTTACCATATGTGGAAAGCTTAGTTAACTGACATTCTATTTCCAATAGATTCCATTAATGTAGCATTTCATACCTACCAGGAAGCTCCCACTAGTTTGTTAATTTTGTTCTGCTTTCTGCCTTTTTCTTTCCTCCTGTATTTACCCCATAAAAGTAATTGTTCATGAGGTAGGAAGTAGACAGAGTGATGTCATGAACTTGGACAAGTTGCTCTACATAGTCTTGAACTTTGGATATTCTGGAGAATTGTGGTTAAAAATCTCAATATGTAAACTACTCAGATGGGTTCCCTGGTGGCTCAGGGGTAAAGAATCCACCTGTCAATGCAGCTGATGTGGGTTCAATCCCTGTGTTGGGAAGATCCCTTGGAGAAGGAAATGACAACCCACTCTAGTATTCTTGCCTGGAAAATCCCATGAACAGAAGAGCCTGGCAGGTTACAGACCATGGGGTCACAAAGAGTTGGACAGGATTTAGTAAGTAAACAACAACAACAGCAAACAACTCAAACAGCTCTAAAGCTGTATAGAGGACTACATAGTTGGCTCATGGCTGTACCACATTGTTTCGGAAGATTCTGAAAGTCCAGAATTGTATTGTGGCAAATTGTCAGCACACCTAATTCTCAATAAACAGTAGGTAGGTTTGCTTAGCCAGTTACTAAGGATGCTATAGTTCTCCCAGAAGAAAAAGATATTGGCTTCTGGGGCATTCTGTTTTTAGAAAGGAAAAAAATAAAAGATGATAAAGCAGAAAACGTATGTAATAAAGATACTGTCTCATTTAACATAAACATTCTGATCAATTCCATTTTCACTCCAAGTTTATGATTTCTGACACTCAAGGAAGATTTGATCAGTGCTGGAGTCCACCAGAACACCTGCAGTAATGTAGTTAGAAAAGATTTAAGAAGTCACCTGAATTTCACTGTGGATGATGACAAGAAGCTAATGCAAGCAATAAAGAAAAGACTGCCCCAGGATCATAATTTAGCCAACTGAGAGTTTCAACTACCTCCTTACTATTTTAAGTGTTTAATGACTACTAAATTTGAGTCACATGTGGCTATTATGTGTGCTAACTGACAATTCAGCAAACGCCTTCCCCAATACACACTCTTGTAGTATTAGAGAAAGTGAGCAAAACCAGGGAGTGACTTCCTCTATGACTCCTGGCCAAAAAGCTACAGTGGCGCTTTATATTACTTCAGATTGAAGGCATAGTATGGATAAGAAGCCAGGAAGACAACATGTTTTGAAGATATCGTAGATGAGTAATCAATAGTTCAATAGTAATAAAAAATAAAATATATATTCACATTCATATGCTTTTTTCTCTATGTTTGATGAATATTCTGTCATTTATAGAATTAAAAGCAACAGGTAGTTTCAGGTTTTAATGGTTTATAGCATGTACTTTTGACAGTCTTCAAAACTTTTTTCCACAACTTTTTCTCTTTTTTGTATAACTTTTGTGAAGGTGCCAGGCAGCTGTCAGGCCACTTCAAATATTTTGGTGATCCCTAAACATACTTTCCGTTAGGAAAATGTTTTCCCTTTAGGGGAAAAATTACAATTAAAACCAATTTCATTCCTGCATTGTCTTCCTTTTATTAAAACCCTGAATTTTTATCAACTGAAAAAACTGGAGCATAGAAATATTTTATGTAATATTTGCATTGCTAATTAAGTATGGGATTTATTTAAGGGTTGTAGTCTCTCAAAGAGTGGAAATAACAGCTGTGATGGTTCATGTTGTGCATCTGAGACTCCATACTCTTGGGCAAAATGTGTAGAGTATAAAATAGTATATATCTAATATGGGACACTTAAAACCATTATATTGTTCTCTCTATGGTGGAAAAAACCTGACATTCTCATTCTGCTGTTAATAACACTTCTTTCTCTGTCTCTCTCTTTCTCTCTCTCTCTCTCTCTCTCTCTCACTGCCACCTAAGAGATGGGTTTGTGGAAAAAGTAGTCGGATATTCCTAAGTATTTTCAATTTTAAGTCTAATGAAACATTGTAAAAACTGAGAGTGACTTTATGGGATAAGTATGAAGCTGTTCTGTAGTATTATTTACATTTTAAAATGGTGTCTATTTTTTCAGAAAAAAGCTAAGCAATCCTAAAGATTTCTTATATTTTTATAAAAACAGGAAATGTGAAAGTGTTAAGTCACTTAGTCCTGTCTGACTCTTTGTGACCCCATGGACTGTAGCCCACCAGGCTCCTCTGTCCATGGGATTCTCCAGGCACAAATACTGGAATGGGCTACCAATTCCTTCTCCTGGGAATCTTCCTGACCCAGGGAGTGAACCCAGGTCTCCCGCATTGCAGGTAGATTCTTTACCATCTAGGCCACCATGGAAGCTGCAAAAGACATGAATATAGATCTATTTTGCCACTATGTGTTCACTGGGATTCTTTAAACTCTGTCTTTGTTTGGCCCTGTCCGAAAATAGGAATAATAATAACTACAACACAGAGGATTTTCTAAAGATTAAATAAAATTGTGCTTATGGATGTCTTTTTTTAAAGCTTTCATGTTTTATAATTATACATTATGAACTTGGTTTGTTTTATGTTCACATTTCAACTTTTTTATATACAGATTTCTACAAACATCATCACAATTTTACTTATATTGCTTAAGTTGTCAGAATTCTAAGACGGCCCTCCAAGATTCCTGGCCCTTGATTATTCAATCAAATATTATTTTTAGACAGCATCCTAGATCATTTGACTTAAAGATATGGAAGTGATCTGAGTGGGCTGGAATAATCACAGAAGTGTTTTAAAAGTGAACAGTTTTCTCTGGCTGGAGACTGAAAAAGTTAGAAGGATATGGAGCATGAGAGAACTTTGACAAGGGAGAGGTCTCCCCAACCAAGAGTGGTCTCTGGGATCTGAGAGTGGGTCCCAGCCAGGGGCAAGCAGAAAAATGGGAGCTTCAGTCCCTCAAAGAAGGAGTTGGAGTGCTATGGAGGGAAGATCTCAGGCCAGCCAGCTGAGGATCAGAAAAGTGAAATAATAGAAGGTGGCGAAAAAAGGGCAGTAAATCCCACTGCCCCAGAAGATAACTTGACAGTCTCCTCCCCTTGACTCCTCCTCATGTTCCCACGTTCATTCACTTCCTGCCATCACTTTTTGATTCTTGAACTCATGCGTGCCTCAGCTGGGCATTTCCACTACCTCTTTCCTGAAGACTTTTCCCTAATTACTCAAAGGTGCCTCTGTACTACTTTATTCACATCTTTGCTCATTAGTCTAAATGTTTTAGCACCTGTCACTGATACTCCTTATTCTTTTTTTTTTGGTCTTTTTTGAATTGAAGTAGAGATGTAGAATATGCCATAAGTTACAGTTGTACAGTGTAGCAAGTCACAATTTGTGAAGGTTATACTTCACTTATAGTTATTATAAAATATTGCCTCTATTTCCCAAGTTGTAAAATATATCCTTGTAGCTTATTTTATACCTAAATGTTTGTATCTCTTACTTCTCTACCCCTATGTTGTTGCTTCCCCCTTTCCTTTCCTCATGAGTAACCACTATTTATATCAGTGAGTCTGTTTCTTTTTTTTATTATTATTATTACATTCACTGCTTTGTTGAGTTCTTTAGATTCCACATGTATGTGATACCATGATGCCCTCCAAGTCAATCCATGTTGCTGCAGATGGCAAAACTTCATTCCTTGTAATGACTGAAAAGTTATCACAGCATTTGGAAATTTATATTTTGTTCCTCAACTAGACTGTAAAGTCCAAAGGGTGCAAACTTTTTACAGTAAATGCAATTCCTAGATTATTATTTGGTGGTGCGAGTGGTAAAGAACCTTTCTGCCAATGCAGAAGACATAAGGGCCGTGGGACTGACCCTTGGGTTGGGAAGATCCCTTGGAGTAGGAAATGGCAACCCACTCCAATATTTCATGCCTGGAGAATCCCATGGACAGAGGAACTTGGTGGGCTACAGTCCATGAGGTCACAAAGAGTCAGACAGGACTGAAGTGACTTAGCATGCCCACACGAAGGTACAAAAAATGCTGACTGCTTATCTACATGAGTGAATACTTCTATTTTTAAACCATTGATAAGAAAGTAAAATATCATTTTTACGTGGAAATACACACGTACTAATAGCACAAACTTGCGTGTGAGGTTGAAAATAGAATTTCTCAGAGCAGAGAATGAGACAATTGACCTTAGTGGGAGTAGAAATCAACTCCCTAAATAAAGTATGTTTTTAATTTAAAAAATCTGAAAATTTGCCAAATATTAGAATTGGGTAGAGGAGGATGATTGGTAATTGGGTGTTAATTTTATGTTTGTATATTTTAGAAAAAATATTTTGACAAAAACGATTAAACAAATAACATAATTGAAGACCATCAGGCATTCACTATGTTCAGATTTTATTTAGAAATCTGTGAAAGTTGCTTTAGTAATAGAATCAACAAACATTCCTCCTGATAAAGCTTCTGTCTTTGTTTTAAGCACTGTTTCAGGCTAAGAAGAACAAAAAACATTCAGGCAATGTCTCTTAGAAATTATACACTGAGGCAAAGTAACATTCTCATACCTTAGGCTTGCAATCCTGTGGCTGCATGAATGAGGGTGGGAGGGTAAACGATTATTTGCAATTGCAGTTTGGTGTGTTGCCAAGATGCACAGCCTTACAGGAAACAGAGCTAATCACTCAGTCAGGGGAGAGGCTTCCAGAGAGGAGGGAAGACTTTATGCATCAGCCACTTTCCTTATGCTGATGCCCATCTGTCAAAATATGCACGAAGTGGATTCACTCCTTTGCACAGCTTCCTTCTGTTACCTGGTGCAGAGCAGCTGCTAGTGGAAGCCAGAGCTTCTCTTGTTGTTTTTCAGCCACTCAAGTCATGTCTGACTCTTTGCGACCCCATGAATTGCAGCACGCCAGGCTTCCCTGTCCATCACCAGCTTCCGGAGCTTGCTCAGAGTCATGTCTGTTGAGTCAGTGATGCTATCCAACCGCCTCACCTGTTGTCCCCTTCTCCCCTTGCACTCAATCTTTCCCAGCCTCAGGGTCTTTTCCAATGAGTCAATTCTTCGCATCAGGTGGCCAAAGTATTGGAGCTTCAGCTTCAGCACCAGTCATTTCAATGAATATTCAGGGTTGATTTCCTTTAGGATGGACTGGTTGGAGCTCCCTGCTGTCTAAAGGACTCTTAAGAGTCTAAGACCCCACTTGCGCACAGGGGCTGCTGGTGTTGTAGCTCATCTGATGCAGGTCTTGTAGAAGAATCATCCCTGTGCCTGGGAGAGGCCGATACAGCTGGGGTATGAGATGACCCCAGTCAGAGGTCATCTGAAGTAGCTAGGTTTTTCTTTGAGGAAGTGGGTGAGTATGCGGGGCAGAGGAATTAAGGGAATCTAGAGGGCACAGAAACTAGGCTGTAAAGTATAGGAACTCAAAAAGATTTTTCCAGAAAAATGTGACTGGATAGAATCTTCCTTAGCTGAACAATGAATACATGAAAACACCTTACACAAACAGAATCTTGTTTTGGATACATACACTTCTTGTAAAATGAGGAAGGAAATGAAGAGTAACATTAATCTAATGGAAGCCAAAAGCCTTAATTCAAAGAAAAATTCTGAGAATTATTTTTTTTATTCTTTTGTAAAAATATTTTATTGAATTATGGTTGATTTACAATATTATGTTAATTTCAACTGTACAGCTAAGTGTTCTGTATCCATAATATACATATTTGTTATTTTTATATTCTTTTCTGTTATAGTCTATTAATATGATATTGAATATAGTTCCCTGTGCTATACAAGAGGACCTTATTGTTTATCCATTCTATATGTGATAGTTTATTAGTTTATATTTTCTAATCCTATGCTTCCTATCCATCCTGGCCCACCCCCCTGCCTGGGCAACCACAAGTCTGTTCACTATGTCTGTGATTCTGTTTCATAGATATGTTCATTTGTTACATATTTTAGCTTCCACATATAAGTGATATCATATGGTATTTTTATTTTTCTTTCTGATTTACTTGTATGATAATCTCTAGGTCCATCCATGTTGCTACAGATGTCATCATTTCATTCTTTTCATGACTGAGTAATATTCCATCGAATATACATCACATCTTTATCCATTCGTTTGTCAATGGACATTTAGGTTGCTTCCATGTCTTAGATATTGTAAATACTGCTGCAGTGAACGCTGGGGTGCATGCATCTATAGTTTTTTTCTGTATATAAGGTCAGAAGTGGGATTGCTGGATCATATGGCAACTCTATTTTTAGTTTTTTGACTGTTTTCCATTGCAGCTTCACCAATTAACATTCCCACCAACAGTATAAAAGGGTTTCCTTTTCTTGAGGAGTATTATTCAGTGGAAAAGACTGAGATGAGGCTGAGAATCCATTGAGAGCAGCCTAGTGTGTGATGGTCTCCAGCTGGGAAGAGCTACTTGGAAGACAGGCAAATTGCACTTGATTTCTACGATTGGGATCAGGAAGCTTTTTATCTGACCTAATAAATTCCTGTTTTTCACAGAAAGAATCTAGAAATGCTCATAAGAGCATGGCCAAGGCCTTTTTTAAGGTCCATCTGACAGTTCTTCTGGGGTTTCTCACACGGACATCCAGGGCTGTCTGTTGAGACATTACTGAAATAAACTGATTAAACTCAAACATTAACCTGGGTATTGGCATTTTGGTTTTGGCAGACTGCCTGAGAGGATCTATTTTGGGCAGACTCTTCTCTGAGGTTTCAGTAGCTATATTCTTTAACCGGGTTACAATCACATGTCTCAGAAACAATTAGGAGTACATGGGGTACTTTAAAGGCAGAAAGCAGAGTGGCTGAGTCTAAAGGCTTCAGAGTCCTAGCTCTACTTCATTGGGTGCCTTTCTCCAAATTTCCTTCTCTGTTAACTGTGAGGAGGGGATAGTCATATTTAATCCATAGGTCTACAGTGAAAATTAAATGAAAGATTCATATATAGTATGAGTGCCTGCTCAGTCATGTGAGACTCTTTGTTAACCCCTGGACTGTAGCCCGCCAGGCTTGTCTGTCCATGGAATTTTCCAGGCAAGAATACTGGAATGGTTGCCACTTCCAACCCAGGTATCTCTTGTTTCTCCTGCATTGGCAGGAGAATTTCCGCCAATTTCTTCTTTATCACTAGAGCCACCTTGGAAGTAATGGTATGTATACAAGCACTTGTTATGAGTTCATTCTATATATTACACACTTCTTCCCACAAATTCTTAGTGCCTTGGAGTAATCTTGACCAGTTTTAACGTTTTACAACACATTAAATTTCATAAAAGCATAGAATGATAACAAGGTAGGGAGAGACTTTAGGGTAAATTAGCTCATCCATTATTCTCCTCAAAAATTCCTGTTTTCTGTGTTAAGCCATTTTTAGTGAATGGTTATCTAATCTCTGTGTATCACTCATGATAATGAACATACTACCTTGCATGGCTGCTTCAGTTCAGTCACTCAGTCATGTCCAACTCTTTGTGACCCCATGGACTGCAGGACACCGGGCTTCCCTGTCCATCACCAACTCCCAGAGCTTGCTCAAACTCATGTCCATAGATGATGCCATCCTACCATCTCATCCTCTGTCTTCCCCTTCTCTTCCCACGTTCACTCTTTCCCAGCATCAGGGTCTTTTCAAACGAGTCAGTTCTTCGCATGAGGTGGTCAAAGTATTGGAATTTCAGCTTCAAAACCAGTCCTTCCAATGAATATTCAGAAATGATTTCCTTTAGGATGAACTGGTTGGATCTCCTTGCAGCCCAAGGGACTCTCAAGTCTTCTCCAACACCACAGTTCAAAAGCATCAATTCTCCAGTGCTCAGCTTTGTTTATAGTCCAACTCTCACATCCATACATGACTATTAGAAAAACCAAAGCTTTGACTAGACAGATCTTTGTTGGCTGCTTCATTACTGGGCAAACATCCTTCTCCATGCTAAGTGGAATCGATCCTATGTCTCTGCAGTGAATTATATTGTAGTTTTCTGGAAATAGCAGTCAGTCACATTATATTCAATCTTATTTGCTGGCCATCTTCAACTGACATTGGAAAAATACAATTTTCTTGATGGCATAAAAAAGAGAACAAAAGTAGTAGTAATTTATGTTTTGATTTCTTATTCTGTATCACCAGTATTTAAATATATTTAATGCCAGGAGTTGAGAATAGGCCTCTATAATTATATTATGAATTCTTTTATGTTGTTTAAAAATTTTTTACAATGTTCTGTTGGTTTCTGCTGTACAACAATGCACATCAGCCATAATTATATATACATCCCCTCCGTGTTTAGCCTCCCTACCCACCCACCCCCCATCCCATCCTACAGGTTATCACAGAGCTCCAGACTGGGCTCCCTATGCTACACAGCAATTTATCACCAGCTATCCATCTTACACCCAATAGTGTATATATGTAAATACTACTTTGTCCGTTCATCCCAGTCTCTTCCACTCTGTGTCCACAAGACCATTCTCTACCTCTGCATTTCCATTCCTTCCCTGCAATAGGTTCATCAATACCATTTTTCTTGATTCCATATATATGCATTGTGCATAAATTCTAACTTGGAAGTGACCTACAAAATCAGAGAATTCTTCTCAGATCAACATCACCGTCACCACCACCATCATTATCAACAATAAAACCTGTCATACTGAGCCATAGGCACAAAATAAAGCTTTTAATTAACCTGTCCTATTACCTGAAAGTCCAGGATATGTTGCCTTAATTTTCCTCTTTAGGAATCTACAGTAGGAAGATAAAATTAATATTGCTTTCTTCCAGATGTCAAATGGAATTAGATAAAATAGCTTAAATAAATGCCTCTTTTCATATTATCATATTTTCAGCTCACATTATCTATTCTCTGTGGAAATGGATGACATATTTTCTTCTAATAGAGGGGAAGCACTGACAGCCCATTGTACTTAAGGTTAAGTTATTAATGATTGCGTTCAGGGTTGGACAGAAAGGAGAAGGAAACTTGTACATAGAAGTCCAATATATACACTGCCATTTCCATCATCAGCAGGTACAAAATTCTTTGTCCAGAAGCCTGAAACATGTAATTGATTTTGATAGGAATTAAAATACAACAACAGCATAGCGGGTAGCAAGTAATTCAACTTTTTTGCATGTTATCTAAAGACCTCATCTGATTATGTATCTTAAGAAGTACCGCATTTGGAGAGGAAAAAAAATGAATGCTTAAATCAACTATTAAATCTTCCTGAATATTCACCTTAATACAGAAAGAAAGAAAAGTATGAATACTGATGTTTGGACTGGTATAGTTTACAAATGCTGATATGCCCTTTTGCAAAAAATGACTAGTTTTATACTTTAAACTGCATTTATTTTATTTTTTATAATTATATAGGGAGTGTAAATGTGGACAGGAAGGGTCAATGTTATAATTATTTTCCTTTCATATGAAGAATTATTTTTTAAAGGATCAATAGGTGTCATAGAATGGAGCTTCCAAGGCAGAAGTCAAAGAAAGGCTATGGATGAGGATAGCATTGTTCTCTTTTGCACATATCTTTCTATTAGTCCTAGGAAAGCCATAGGATCAATTAACTTGGAGCCATTATATTCCCATTGGTGAAAAAAAAAAAGGTTACAGTCTATATTCTCCTTACATCACTGAGATTTTGAGATCAGAAGTCATATATTTTAAAGCACATTGTTTTGATAATGAACCTCAGTGATGCAAAGGATTGTTTTGGTATTAAATGAAATTTGATTAATTTGGTATTTATCTTAAAGCATCTAGAATTTTGAAATTTTATCCCTGGAGATGTTATTAAAAAAACATAGGATTATTTCAATTGATGCAGAGAAAGCATTTGACAAAATTCAACATCCATTTATGATAAAAAAAACTCCAAAAAGTAAGAATAGAAGGAACATACCTCAACATAATAAAAGCTATATATGACAAACCTACAGCAAACATTATCCTCAATGGTGAAAAATTGAAAGCGTTTTCCCTAAAGTCAGGAACAAGACAAGGGTGCCTTCTCTCACCACTACTATTCAACATACTTTTGGAAGTCTTAGCCACAGCAATCAGAGCAGAAAAAGAAATAAAAGGAATCCAGATTGGAAAAGAAGAAGTAAAACTCTCACTGTTTACAGACAACATGATACTCTACATAGAAAACCTTAAAGACTCCACCAGAAAATTAATAGAACTAATCAATGAATATAGTAAAGTTGCAGAATATAAAATCAAACACACAGAAATCCCTTGCATTCCTACACACTAACAGAAAACAGAAAGAGAAATTAAGGAAACAATTTCATTCACCATCGAAATGAAAAGAATAAAATACTTAGGAATATATCTACCTAAAGAAACAAAAGACCTATATATAGAAAACTATAAAACACTGATGAAAGAAACCAAAGAAGACACAAATAGATGGAGAAATATGCCGTGTTCATGGATCGGAAGAATCAATATAGTGAGAATGAGTATACTACCCAAAGCAGTCTATCGATTCAATGCAATTCCTATCAAGCTACCAGAGGGCTTTTTCAGAGAACTAGAACAAATAATTTCACAATTTGTATGGAAATATAAGAAACCTCGTATAGCCAAAGCAATCTTGAGAAAGAAGAATGGAACTGGAGGAATCAACCTGCCTGACTTTAGGCTATACTACAAAGCCACAGTCATCAAGACAGTATGGTACTGGCACAAAGACAGAAATATAGATCAATGGAACAAAATAGAAAGCCCAGAGATAAATCCATGCACCTCCGGACACCTTATCTTTGATAAAGGAGGCAAGAATATACAAGGGAGAAAAGACAATCTCTTTAACAAGTGGTGCTGGGAAAACTGGTCAAACACTTGTAAAAACATGAAACTAGAACACTTTCTAACACCATACACAAAGGTAAACTCAGAATGGATTAAAGATCTAAACATAAGACCAGAAACTGTAAAACTCTTAGAGGAAAACATAGGCAAAACAGTCTCTGACATAAACCAAAGCAGGATCCTCTATGACCCACCTCCCAGAATACTGGAAATAAAAGCACAAATAAACAAATGGGACCTAATTAAAATTAAAAGCTTCTGCACAACAAAGGAAACTATAAGCAAGGTGAAACGATAACCTTCAGAATGGGAGAAAATAATAGCAAACGAAGCAATGGACAAACAATTTCAAAAATATATAAGCAACACCTGCAGCTTAATTCCAGAAAAATAAATGATGCAATCAAAAAGTGGGCCAAAGAACTAAACAGACATTTCTCCAAAGAAGACATACAAACGGCTAACAAACACATGAAAAGATACTCAAAATCACTCATTATCAGAGAAATGGAACTCAAAACCACAATGAGGTACAATTTCACATCAGTCAGAATGGCTGCCATTCAAAAGTCTACAAGCAATAAATGCTGGAGAGAATGTGGAGAAAAGGGAACCCTCTTACACTGTTGGTGGGAATGCAAACTAGTACAGTCACTATGGAGAACAGTGTGGAGATTCATTAAAAAAAAAACTGGAAATAGAACTGCCATATGACCCAGCAATCCCACTGCTGGGCATACACACCAAGGAAACCAAAACTGAAAGAGACACATGTACCCCAGTGTTCCTCGTAGCACTGTTTACAATAGCCAAGACACGGAAGCAACCTAGATGTCCATCAGCAGACGAATGGATATGGAAGATGTGGTACATATACACAATGGAATATTATTCAGCCATTAAAAAGAATGCATTCGAATCAGTTCTAATGAGGTGGATGAAACTAGAGCCTGTTTTACAGAGTGAAGTAAACCAGAAGGAAAAACAACAATATAGTATACTAACACATATATATGGAATTTAGAAAGATGGTAACGATAACCCTGTATGCAAGACAGCAAAAGATACACAGATATATAGAACAGTCTTTTGGACTCTATGGGAGAGGGAGAGGGTGGGACGATATGGGAGAATGGCACTGAAGCATGTAAATTATCATATGTGAAATGAATTGCCGGACCAGGTTCAATGCATGATACAGGGTGCTCGGGGCTGGTGCACCAGGATGACCCAGAGGGATGGGATGGGGAGGGAAGTGGGAGAGGGGTTCTGGAAGGAGAATACATGTACATTCATGGTAGATTCATATCAAAGTATGGCAAAACAAATACAATATTGTAAGGTAAAAAGTCTTTATAGGATTTGTTAAAATAAAAAATAAATAAAAGTTCAATATTTTTAAGTGGTGATATTTTTCCCTCTCTAGATTAATGCTACATCACCGTAAGTAGACAAAATGAGTAATTTCTAAATATTTCAATATCCACATATATATATTATAATATGTTCATATATTCTAGATTGATCCTTCTCTGATAGCCTGCAACTTCTTTTACCAATTACATATTTCTATACTATATTAAAACAATTTTTTGAATATTTAATTCATTTAAAATTACTATGAAGTCTATAAAAGCTGCTCAATATTGCAAATTGCTCAAGACATATATGACTTGATTCTCATATCAGTCTTTTTAGGTGGAATATATTTTTTGTAGATGAGGTAGTTTGTAGATGAGTATGCTACGGTTTATGTTTTCATTCCAGACAAAAAAGAAAATAGTATATACTAAAAGCACTCACGTAAGATTTATATGGAGAAAGTTCAATTTCCACTTGAAATAAAGAACATGGTGTTATATGCACTGTTTGATTTTCTCAGAAAAATGTACACTATATAATCATAAAAATGTTTGAAAAATAAAGTAATATAGTTATATATTTTTTTTTTATTATTGTTTTTGCCATACATTGTCATGATATCACCATGGGTTTACATATGCTTCCCCTCCGGAACCCCCCTCCCTCTTCCCTCCCCCCACCCCCGGGGAAATCTCGCTGCACCAGCCCCGAGCATCAATCCTGGGCTGGCGATTGATTAGACACATGACAATTAACATGCTTCAATGCCCTTCTCCCATATCATCCCACCCTTACCCTCATCCACAAAGTCCACAAGTCTATTCTATACATCTGCGTTCCTTTTGTTGTCTCCCATGTTGGGTTCTCATTACTGTCTTTCTAAATTCCATATATATGTGTTAATATACTGTATTGTTGTTTTTGCTTCTGGCTTACTTCACTCTGGATAATGGGCTCCAGTTTCGTCCATCTGAGTAGAATTGCTTC